>JAOUQZ010000031.1:5458650-5483334 GCA_028564935.1 Neosilurus hyrtlii
TTGTTTGTCTGTCTATACGTTTGTTTGCCTGTGAACATAATACTAACCATACCCATGCAAATATTTTCATCAAACTTGGTGGGGACATTACTCTACCTGAGTCTTAGATATTAATACATTTTGGTAAAAAGGAAAAAATTTGTAGGTCAGAGCAAGGTTACAAAGTTTTGAAGATAGAGCACCTATATATTTGAAACAAGTTCCATTAGACATGCCATTACTATGGAACAGTAATAAGAAATTATATATGAACTTTCAAATGAGACTCTGACCTTGAGTGACCTTCAAATCCCAGGATGTAAGCCTCCATCTTGTAAATCCATCAAATGAGAAACTTTTAATTTTTTTTCCACAAATCTGTTTGTCTGGTTGGGCGTGTGTTGCCGCATGTTTTGGACACCCGGGTGAAGAGAGGAGCAGATCTGTCAGGGGGGAGCTGGCGGGGGCTCCCCCCAGACTCTGCAGGCCCAAGCGTGTAGTTAGGGTCTGCTGGGAACATTTGGCAGAGTCTCCTGTCAGAAGGGCATTTAACTCCCACCTCCGGCAGAGCTACAACCACATCCCAAAAGAAACAGGGGACATTGAATCCAAATGGGCTCAGTTTTGTGCCTACATTATTGAGGCAGCAGCCCATAGCTGTGGCCGGAAGGTCATTGGTGCCTGTCGTGGTGGTAACCCCCGAACCTGGTGGTGGACACCTGTGGTAAGGGGGGCCGTCCAGCTGAAGAAGACAGAAAACAGGTACCGGCAGGCCAAACGTGCTCCAGCCCGGGCTGTCACCAATACAAAATCTCAGGAGTGGGAGGTTCAGTGAGGGCCACACAATTGGTTGGCTTTGAAAAGGTTCTGGACCACCATCTGACAACTTAGAAGGGGGAAGCAGTTCTTCACAAACACTGTTTACAGTGGAAGTGGGGAGCTGCTCAGCTCGACTGGTGAATGTAGTCGAGAGGTGGAAGGAGTACTTCGACGACCTCCTCAAAAGCTCCTCAGTGGTCATGCTCTGGGGGTGGATGAGATCCACCCTGAATGTCTCAGATTACCTTGGTTGACATGTCTCTGTAACATTTCATGGTCATCGGGGGCTGTACCTCTAGATCCAGGAGGTGGCATGGGAGTTTGCCCAATCTGTCCACATGTGCTTTGTGGATTTAGTGAAGGGTATCAACCGTGTCCCTTGGGTTATCTTGTGGGGTGTGCTCCGGGAGTATGGGATACCAGACCCGTTGCTACAGGCCATTAGGTCTCTGTACCACCAGAGCCAGAGCTTGGTCCACATTGGTAACAACATGTCAAATTCGTTTCCGGTGGGGGTTGGGGTCCACCAAGGCTGTCCTTCGTCACCGGTTCTGTTCATTATTTTTATGGACAGATTTTCTAGGTGCAGCTGAGGTGTTGAGGGGTTCTGGTTTGGTGGCCATAGGATCTCTTCTTTTCTATTGCAGATGATGTTTTCCTTTTGGCCTCATCAAGCCAAGACCTCCAGCTCTCATTGGAGCAATTTGCAGTGGAGTGCGAAGCGGCCAGGATGAAAATCAGCACCTTCAAGTCCGAGGCCATGGTTCTCAGCTGGAAAAGGGTGGAATGCACCCTCCAGTTCTGGAATGAGGTCCTGAGCCATGTGAAGGAGTTCAAGTATTTCGGGGTCTTGTTCACAAATGAGGGAAGGATGGAACAGGAGATCGACAGTTGGCTTGGTGCAGCCTCTGCTGTAAAGCCTGTCATGCTGAAGAGGAAGCTGAGCCAAAAAGCAAACTCTCAATTTACCAGTCATTCTACATGCCAACCCTCACCTATGGTCACGAGCTTTGGGTAGTGACCGAAAGAACAAGATCGCTAATACAAGCAGCTGAAATGAGCTTCCTTCACATGGTGGCAGGGCTCACCTTTAGAGATAGGGTGAGAAGCTCAGCCATCCAGGAGGAGCTTGGAGTAGAACTGCTGCTCCTCCATGTTGAGAGGAGCCAACTGAGGTGGCTCCAGCATCTGATTAGAATTCCTCCTAAACGCCTTCCTGGTGTGGTGTTTCAGGCATGTCCAACAGTGAAGAGACCTCGGGGTTGACTTAAAACATGCTGGAGGGACTATGTCTCTCTACTGGCCTGGGAATGCCTCGGTGTCCCCCCAGAAGAGCTGGAGGAAGTGGCCGGGGAGAGGGACATCTGGACCTCACTGCTTAGGCTGCTGCCTCTGCGACTCGACCCTGGATCAATCGGAAGAAGATGATGATGATGATGGAACATACTATTTCAGCAGAAAGCAATTCGAATTGCCTGTAAAAAACTGAAATTATACTATGTATAATTAAAATCTAATATGTAGTAGAAAAAGCTTCCAATAACCTCAGTACAGTGACACACTAAATACTTCTCAAAAATGACTGTCATTTATTTATTTATTTATTTTAACCTTTCAGTTGCTTACAGCTCATGAGCTGTAAGTAGCTTATGTCACTCCGATGAAGAGTTGCTCAGTCACTGAAATCAGCACTAATATAAGGATAAGGAAACACAATCCACTCTGTAAGAGTTTAATTCCAACAGCACTGATTGACATACAATACATTTTTCTGGTTAAGGTCCAGGAAGACAAACTTTTTCTCATGATTTACTATTTTGTATGTCATAGTAATATTGCTAACAACAGCTGCCACAGTATTTTCTCTTACAGTGATCATTGTGAAATACAAATTGCCTCATCTTGCCTGTATGTAACAAGAATGCTGAAAGTCAGCATGCTTTCTGTTCTACATTTGCTTCTTCATTGTCAAGTTTTATGCTTCCATGACAGCAAACAGCACAATAATCCTCACTCCACAGTAAGAGCAAGAAGCTCCCATTCTGTTACTTATACTGTGTCATCTAGACCTGACAAAGCTCTAGGTCTGTGGCTAATGCAGCCTGGATCAGCCACTTTCCTAGAGAAAATCTCCTCAGTATGGGTTCATTTCTGCTGAGCTCGGCCAGGCTGCTGAAAAATGTTTTTCACGTCTGCCCACGCTGTAAAGTTCCCTGATGGTTTCTCCAGGACGTGGGCTGAGCCGAAACAGCAGGACTCCTCAAGCTCTCAACTTCAAAGGCACATCCAACCGCAGCTGGGGTCCAGCTTATAGGGAGTCATATAATTTGTCCTGGTCCATTCACTCTGTGTGGGGGGAAAAAAGATTTCAAAGGAATGAGAGAACGAAAGAGTTTACTGTATGGTTGACTCAGTATTGCATATGCAAGTGATATCTCCTGAACTGTGTCTGTACTGCAAGTGGAATAAACTATACAAGTGTGCATAGTGGTTATCATTTTTTCCTTATAGCAAGATGGTCCTGGGTTCGAGCCCCTTGACCAGCAATGGTGTTTTAGTGTGGAGTTATTCAGTGTGCATAACTCCGGATTCCACCCAAAATCCAAAGACATGCAGATTAGGCAAACTGGCTGTCCCTAGGTGTGAGTGTGAATGGCCCACCCATGCATCTTTAGCAACACAGGTGCACGCCAGTCCCAAGCCCAGGTAACTGTGGAGGGTTACGGTAAGACCTAGTGACCTATCTTGTAAAAAGCCTCGCTAAGAAAAGTCTATGGCAAATGAATCACCATGAATCAGAGTCGACCAAATGAAATATGCGAGTGAGTGAGTGATAAATGTTTGTGTGAGTAAGTGTGTGTGTGAAAGAGAGACAGAGGGAGAGAGGGAGAGGGAGAAAGTGAGATGCAGACATAAAGCTACAATAGTGTGTATTTATTTAATAGATGATTTATGTATCTCTGAGGTCCAGTGATATGCAGCTCCTCTTGCATTTTAATAAATCGGATATGGGGGTCCTGCAGGGTGAGCTGCCTCAGTGCCTGCCTGCTTTTAATGCACTTTAAGGTGTTTCACTCTAGAGAGCAAGAGCAAATAGCTTTAGGTTACCTCCACTCTCCAAGGACTGTGCTGCTAACAGAGTCTAATTTACACAGTAATAAAATGAAGTGCAGTGCATTCCATTAAACAGAAATTAAACAGGGAGCTTTTGAAATTAGCCAGTTGCACACGTGATTCTAGAGCCCGAGATTTTACAGGCTGACTATTTTAGATTTGATCTTTTTGACGGCCCGCATGCCAGCTTGATGATTAAATTCATCCAACTGGCAACATTTCACAGCCGTATCTTTTGGAATATATTAGCTAAATGCACTATGAATGCATAATTAATTACAAATGAATGCTGTCAGTTTTAGGATTCAGCTTTCAGGATTCTGTATGCTGTTCCTCCATCTTACAGAAGAGAGAATTTAAGCATGTGTCCCAAACAGCATAATGCAAACTAATAGTATGCCTAAATAGTACTGACACCAAATGTTGAAGTGGCATACTCATTAATATAAAGTCACAATCCACATGCAGTAGTTTTTCAGAATTGCAGAAGTGTTATGAGAATAACTTTATTGTGCACATCAATCTGGACAGACCACAGGCTGAATACAGTGTCTGTAAAACAACAAAGATATCAAAGACAAATAAACACAATCCAACAGAGGGGCAGGCTCTGAAAACTCAAATAAGTATCGTGACTAACACTTGGTACCCAGAAATACTGCACTAAAATGGCAGACGACAGCTGACTTGCTCATGTGACCTCTGAAATACCTGCTAAATCCTGTTATCTTACAATAAGCATACAGTTAAAAAATAATTAAATGTACAGGTGGTTATATTTTTTATGAGCACCCCATATATTAATTGGGTGTAAAGAACATTCAGTAATTAATGTGTGAGAGAGCAGTAGGTGAAAGAGAAGAGGGAAGAGGTAAGGGGAAAGGACAATGGTGAGAAGAGAAGTGGGGAGGGAAGAGCGCAAGGTGAGAAAGAAAAGGTGGGAGGATGTGAGAGAAGGGGAGGGGAGATTGGAGAGAAGAGAGAAGACATTAGAGAGGATGGAGAAGGTGAAAAAAGAGAAGGACGAGGTTAGAAAAGAGTGCATTAGTGAGAGAAGTGGGGAAAGGAGGATAAGAGAGAGGGAGAGAGGAGATGAGAGGTGAGAGTGTGGAGGTGAAAAAAGAGGGAGGAGGAGGTGAGAGGGAAGACTAGTGGGAAGGGGGAAAAGGCACAAGGTGAGAAAGAAAAGGTAGAATGGGGTGAGAGAAGGGAGAGGGGAGATTAGAGAGAAGAGAGTGGAAGGCATGAGGGACGATGAAGGAGGTGAATGAAGACAGAACAAGAGAAGATGAGAGAATAGGGGAGATGAGAAGAGAGGGATAAGGTTAGAAAGAGCGTGTTGGTAAGAGAAGAGGACAAAGTTAAGAGAAAAGAAGGAGGAGATTAAAAAAGTAGGACGAGAGGGAATGGTTGGGGGTAGAGGAAGAGGTGAGGGAGATAGAGGAAGAGTTAAGAGAAAAGGGAAGCTTAGAGAAGAAGAAGGGGGTGAAAAAAGTTAGGTGGTGAACAGTGATGGAGGAGGTGAGAAAAGCAGGTGGAGGAGGTAGGAGATAGAGGAGGTGAGAGGAGGAGGGAGGAGATGAAGGAGGCCAGAAAAGCAGGAGGTTGATGGAAGGAGATGGAGGAGGTAAGAAAAGCAGGAGAAGGAGAAAGGGAGGCAGGAGGTGAGAAAAGCAGGAGGAGAAGGAAGGAGATGGAGGGGGTGAGAAAAGCAGGAGGAGGAGAAAGGAGATGAAGGAGGTGAGAAAAGCAGGAGGAGGAGGAAGGGGATGGAGGAGGTGAGAAAAGCAGGGGGAGGAGGAAAAGAGGCAGAAGGCGTGAAAAGCAGCAGGAGAAGTAAGGAGATGGAGGAGGTGAGAAAAGCAGGAGGAAGAAGATGTTGAGCTGAGAAAAGCAGGAGGAGGAGGAAGGAGAGGCAGAAGATGAAAAAAGCAGAAGGAGGAGGAAGGAGATGGAGGAGGCGAGAAAAGTAGGAGGAGGTGGGAGGAGGTGGAGGAGGTGAGAAAAGCAGGAAGAGGAGGAAGGGAGGCAGAAGATGAAAAAAGCAGAAGGAGGAGGAAGGAGATGGAGGGGGTGAGAAAGGTAGGAGGAAGAAGAAGGAGATGTTGAGCTGAGAAAAGCAGCAGGAGGATAAGAAAGTAGAGGCAGAATGTAAGAAAAGCAGGAGGGGAAGAAGAAATGAGGGAGGAGTTGAAAAGAAACAGGAGAAGGTTTACAAGAGAAAGAGGAGAAAAGCAGGAGGGGGAGGCAGGAGGAGAAAGGAGAGGGAGAAGATGAGAACAAGAAGATGGTGAGAGGAGAAGGAGGAGACAAAAAAATAGGGAGAGGAGGTGAGAATTTAAGTGCAGTTGTGTATTGTTTTGAAAACATTGAACATGCTTTCAGTCTTTTTTGGGGAAATAAGCGCTTTAAAAAACACCTCAGGGATTTAATAATTCACACAGAGAAAAAAAGACTAACTTCTGGTTGTTTATTATGTTTTTATTTGTTTTGATGTTGTTTTGTTATCTAATCTGTGTATTTTGTTCTCTAATCTGTCAAAAAGGCAAATAATGTTAGCATGCTAGCAAAAACTACACCAGAGTATAAAAATACACAGATAAGGAAAGGGGAGAGCTTGAATTATTCACTTTCTCCTGATGTAACCAAGTCCGCAGGGCAAAAACATGGAGGAACTCACCAAAATTCTCTGCTTAATTGCCTTATCACCAAATTGGAAAACAAATAAATGCCTTTGAGGAAACAACACTTTTCTTCACTTTTTTATCCCCATACTATATCAGCTAATCTCTCTCTCTCTCTCTCTCTCTCTCTCTCTCTTTCTATCTATTTATCTCTCTCATTCTTGCCTCCTCCACCTCATTTGGCGACTATTCAGTGACATCCACCGAACCCAAGCCACATAATTGCTTTAGTGATGTCGATGTTCTTCCTTCGCAGGCGAAGATGACCTTGACTTCACATCACTGGGGGATGGGGTGTGTGCGGAGATGGCTGATCAGGCTGATCTTCGCATGAAAATGTCTGCTGCAGTGGGGACAAGGGATGTCTGGTGCTGGACCTGTCTAAAACTAAACTAAAATAAGATTTAATGGTTTATTTTTCCATGATAACCCTGGGTTTGGACTCGGGCATGATGTCCACAATTTTCATGATTTGAGAGAATCGTGATGAGTGCGGGGGATTGTGGGATCGAATTGTGATGATCTTGAGGGAACTTGGTGGATTCGTGAAGATCTTGAGGGAACATGGTGGATTTGCGATGATCTTTAGGGAAGTTTGGGAATCCTGATGATCTTGAGGGAACTTGGTGGATTTGTGATGATCTTTAGGGAACTTGGTGGATTCGTGAAGATCTTGAGGGAACTTGGTGGATTAGTGATGATCTTGATGGAACTTGGTGGATTCGTGAAGATTTTGAGGGACCTTGGTGGATTAGTGATGATCTTGAGAGATCACCAATAGTGCTAGAATGAGGAAAGTGCGTTAGAAAGCAGTAGAGCTTAAGAGACCTTAACGAACCTTAACAGAGTGTAACAGACATTAATGCACAATTGTAGGGGATCTTCTTGACTTAGGAAACTCAATTCCTTCAAAATTTTAATCTCTTAGATGCGAGCTGCCTCCTTTTTATACCCAAGTTTGCTGATAAATCGTGGAGCTCCGTGCTTTTTGAATTGTGGATATCGTGCCCCAGTGTAGTGATGATGCCACCTGCTTGAAGTGTCTGTGACAAACTGTGAGTGTCTGTTGTTTTAATTTAGGCAGTATCCACTCATAAAAGGGATTTTTCATCTCATGATAGCGAACCAATCAGATTGCACTATTCCTGTGTAGTACAGCCTGGGATGACAGCAGATCAAGACACAAAATTACTAAGAATACTGAAGTGACAATAATCAGTGGGATGTTTTGGGCAGAGCCAAAAGTAAAGAAAAAAAAAAATTTGCAAAATACAACTGTCAGCATAAATATGACAAAAAGATAATATTGACCTGTAGACACTAAATTTTTTTCTCCACTATGGAGAGCATCCTCCAGCAAGCATGCTATTTTCATTGGATCTAAAGAAGACGCAATAAATCAAGATCAAGTTTTCTTTATTATCATTCATTTGTATAAGAGATGATGTGTGGGTGGTTGAGACAGCTAGCTAAGAACAAGCAAGATCTAAAGCTGACATAAGAAGCACTGGAAATAAAAGCAGAAGAGGAGCTAATATTTGTGATTCTTCTAAAACCATGATTAAAGCTAATAATTCCCTTCATAGTATAGTGCAAAAATGTGTCATTAGTGTGATGATTAAATATGAGCAATACTGATAGCAATGCTTTTTGTAATCATCTTTTGAAGACAAATATGAATTTGTATGTTTGTTCAACTAGTAATTTTTCCTAAATGCTCATTTGTACACTCTTGTGCTTTCAGTCAGCTGCATACCAGAAGTCTGAATCTCAGCATCAGCACCACATAAAGGAGAACTGCTGGCTTTGGAGAGCCCTGGATTGTGTTTAATTACAACTTTCAGAATTCGAGACCCAAATGATTAGCATTAGCAACGCCTCTGGAAGAAAAAGCACATGCTTCAATTTTCACAATTTCTTTGCTTACGTAGATGCTTCATCATGGTGGAGTTAAAGTCACTTAGGCCTGAACTGTCTACTGAATAAATACAAAGGGCAGGGAGCTCTAACCCTGTTCCTGAAGAGCTACCTATATGAAAAATTTGGCTCCAACCCTAATCATGCACACATGACCATATGATTATTGCCTTAAGAAGTTCTTGGTCACCTAAAGAGGGGTGCTAGATTTTAGTTGAAAATAAAACCTGCAGGAAAGTAACTCTTCAGGAACTCTTCAGGGTTTGAGAGCAATGACTTTGGGTGTACAATCATGGAAAAGGTATCAACAATAGAGTGATTAATGTTGATTATTTCCCTAAATAATAAATTCTTAAAAACTCTTCTGCTCTCATGATGGTGATGTGGTTGTCATGTCTGCCACACAGCAAGAAGGACCTGGGTTCTACTCCTGGGCTTGGCAAGGGCATTTCCATGTGGAGCTTGCATGTATCTGCATGCTTGCATAGGTTTCCTCCAGGCTCTGTGGTTTCCTCCCACTATCCAAAGTCATGAACATTAGGCTAATTGGCTGTGTAAAATTGCCCCTAGGTGTGAATGTAAGTGTGAATGGTTGTGAGTGTTGGCCCTGCGATGGTCTGGCATGCTTTTCATGGTGTACCTCTCCTTTACCCAGAGTTGGCTAAGAGTTGGCTCCAGGCTCCCTGCTGCCTTATTAGGATTAAGTGGTTTGGTTAATGAATACATAAGCTAATGCTAAACCGAGTTTCATTGGATCTTGTGTACAATGACAATAAAGTTCTTCATTCTAATTGAAAGAATGTTTTGCTCTCTATTATACAACAGCAATTCGTTTATAATGATTATTTACACTCTACAGTTTTGATCACATGAACACTTCACACGTTTCTACACGTCAAAGGATTTTTGGAAAATCAGCGAATGTGTGTGTGTTCGCTTATATTTCAGCCGCTATATCAAGCCATGTCTTTACTTGCTCCTAAAGTTATTTGGTGGTAACTTCTTCAGAAGCTTTTTATATTCAAACTAATTTTCCTACGCCAAAAAAAAAAAAAAAAGGTAAGCAAACATAAAAGCACATCGGCTTCTCTCACCCCCTAGCTAACTTAAAACCAGGAGAAAAGATGATGAAAAAAACAACGGATTCAGTGCAGTGAGCTGGACCTGCAGATGAACGAAAACATAGTAGCAAAAATATGAACAGGGACGTAATACAGTGCATTTTTCCCTTTTACTTTAAACATGATAACATATTAAACTAAGTGCTTTTATATAAAAGCCTAGCATGAATTACAGCCAGTGCTACAGCTTTTATGGAACATCCCCCACCACCTTCTGACCAATCGGCTTTGAGAATTTAACAGTGCTGTGATATAAAGCTGACAGTCACACAGCGGGCATGATAGATAAGATGGAGTTTTGACAATGATACAGAAAATCAATCAAAAACTCAGGCTCATTGAAGTCACACATAACAAAGACATCCATTTTCTCCACCTGTCAGCAATACTACATAAAATCACTGAATAGAGGAAACAAGAACCAAGACTACCTTCAAAGCCTGAGAACTCAAATTGTTGTTTTATTCATTCAGTCATTCATTTTCTGAACCACTTAATCCTAATTAGGGTCACGGCAAGGCTAGCACCCATCTCAGCCGACTCTGTGTGATCACAGAGTAGACCGTGGACAGCCCGCCATGCCATTAATGGTTGTTTTATTATTGAATATCCAAAGCATAATCATTTAAAGTGGAATTTAAACCAAGCTTATTAAAAACTCATGCATAGTTTTTGTCAAGTCCTATCAAAGCACACTATGCTTCATAAAATGTTTTTCATGGAAAAAATAAAAATGAGTAATAAATCCTTACAAAGGAGGGCACCACTGCACTGTAAAAAGTCGCACGTGACTCATATGGAAGAAGCTGAACAATGAAGTGTTTGCATTAGAATGTATTGAGGTACACACCATTCTTTCATGTACATGAACAGACGCTTGTCTGATGTATGTGAATATAATGTAGTATTATGTTTAGATTCACTAATTTATATCTGATTTGTTAGCTTAATATTTGAATACTGTTAGTTTTCTGCTATTTCTTGCTTTATATGAACTGACTTGTCCATGTCCTATTCTCACGATTTTACTTCCTTGCGAGTGTGAAACGGAAAACAAATTTTCAAATGGACTAATGCAAACTATCCAACAGATTTGAGCAGATTGCGATTTGATAAACTCACTGATGATGAAAATATCCATATTTTTGATGTAACAGGAGAGTTTGGAAGGCCTTCCTTTCATTTCACTTTAATTAGTTAAAGGAAGGCTAAATCTCATACAAAGTCATGCGCTTTGTGCTTTGTGCAGAAATTTGATTTGGCTACATTCAAAGAGTTGGAAGGCAATATGACTACATTCTTATTCATTTTATTACACTGCCCAGCCAAAAAAAAAAAAGTCCTGCATTCTAATATTTTTTCTTGGACCACCATTAGTCTTGATTTCAGTGTATAATCTCAACGGTATTGTTACTTCAGTAGTTCCTTACTTCAGGTCGAGTCTCTGCAATATTATGCGGCAACATAATGAAGTTAGCTGACAACTAAGTCAGCAGGTTATCACATCAATGGACTTTTTTCAGGGAGCATGAGGAATCATTTTCACACATGAACTGTCACCACAGAGTCCTGACCTTAACCCTGCTGAAAGCCGCTGGGATGTGCTGGGATGTTATGGAGTGGTTTGATGTTGCTTTAGTTTGCTGAAACAATGCCATCTGTTCTGTAATCAAGGCTCAAGGTGGCCCAACAAAATATTAGAGTGCATGACTTTTTTTGGCAGGGCAGTGTACAGCAAAAAGTATGAAAAGTTATTTAAGCCTTATTATAATACTATTACATTTATATCTTATTGATATTATTGTCTGTGATGGGCTGGCGAGCTGTCCGGGGTGTACTCTGCCCTCGCCCAGAGTCGGCTGAGATGGGCGTCAGCCTCCCCGCGACCCTAATTAGGAATAAGCGGTTCAGAAAATGACATGACATGACATGACATGATATTATTGTGGGCTGCACGGAGGTGCAGTGCTTAGAACGTATGCCTCACAGCAAGAAGGCCTGGGTTTAATTCCTGGGCTCTGGAGTTTCTGTTTGGAGTTTGCATGTTCTCTCCATGCTTGCATGGGTTTCCTCTGGGTACTCTGGTTTCCTCCCACTGTCCAAAAACTTACAGATTAGGCTATTTGGCTGTTTCAAATTGCCCCAAGGTGTGAGTGTGAGTATGAATGGTTGTGTGTGTGTTGGCCTTGCGATGGCCTGGCGAGCTTATCTGGATGTACCCTGCACACACCCTTAGTTTGCTTCCTAGTCAGTTGATTTTGGTTATAGTGAGGGATTACTATCTTCTGAGAAAGAATATAAAAAATGACTGCTATTCTAAAATGATTAAATTCATATGCTGAGAAAAGCAGAAACGACAACATTCTGGTATTCTGTGTAATATTCATTTAAAAAAACTCCTAAATCAAACCTTCTGGAGTCTACATCAAAGGTAATATTATGCTGAAGGTTAGATTAGCATTGACAATATAATGCACATAAAATAACAAACACCTCCAGAAATAAAATGACCCATTTTCTTTGAAATCAACTTCCATGCTAAGAATTCACACTGACCAAGTGAATGCATATGTTATGATCAATGTTTTGTGGTGATAATTCAGAGGGAATTGAGTTGGCGGATAATTAAGTGCAGGCCAGAGCAGAGGTGAAAGATGAATGAGAGCAAGCGTGCAGAGGCTTGCTTCAATATCCCACATGTGAACTTCAAGCTTATCGAAGTAATACAAATACAGCGCCGTGAATTATCAATTTGTTATGACAACATGCAGATGACATGCATTTCAGCCAACACTTTGATGCTTCATGACTGCAGAAGCTGCTGAGTCATTCCATATAATTGGCAATGTTTTCAACTTACCGAGACCTTCCATCAATCTCATTTCACACCCACTAATGATAAGTAGGTTGTTGCAGGTGCATATCTATATACATATACAAATACATACATATATACATACATGCAGACAATATGCACCTGCAACAACCTACTTATCATTAGTGGGTGTGAAATGAGATTGATGGAAGGTCTCGGTAAGTTGAAAACATTGCCAATAAAATTCTACTTCAAATTTTATTTCTGTTTGCTAGTTAAATAAAGAAAACTGAACACCAATCATCCATAACATT
The DNA here is from genome assembly GCA_028564935.1 of Neosilurus hyrtlii. NCBI lineage: Eukaryota > Metazoa > Chordata > Actinopteri > Siluriformes > Plotosidae > Neosilurus > Neosilurus hyrtlii. The sequence continues at coordinate 5,471,414 of JAOUQZ010000031.1, forward strand.
AAGTAAAGGTGAAGTGAATTACATTGATTATCCCATTATAGTGGCACCTGAAAAGGAGTGAGATATATTAGGCATAAACTGAAGTCAGTTATCAAACACGATGTGTTGCAAGCAGGAAAAATGAGCAAAGGATCTGAGTAACTTTTTAACAGAGCCACATTTTGATGGCTAAACAACTGGGTGTATTCATCTCCAAACTAGTAGGTCTTATAGGGTGTTTGCACTGGTTTGCAGTGGTACGAAACTTCCAAAACTGGTCCAAGGAAGGGCAATGAACTGGCAAAAGTGTCATGGGTGCCCAAGGCTTACTGATGCACATGAGGAAAGAACATTATTACTGTACATCTGCTTTGATTTCACAGTAAAGCATTTGGAACACAGACTGCTGAAACTGTTACTGCTGGCTATGATAGAATGGTGTCAGTACATATAGTGCATTGCAGCTGGCTGTATATGGGGCTACCCAGTCACAGACCAGTCAAGCGGTGTTATGGCTGTAAATAGAAAATGCTAAATTTACCCCAGTGTTTAGTTTGGCCCCCTTTTTGCCATTTCCTGTTTTTGCTTACAGTTTCAGTAGAACTATGTTCCAGATTGTAACTCTTCCTAAAGACTGGCTTATTGTTTATCTTTTTCCACTTTATAGTTGCAGGGAGGCTGGAGCCCATCTCAGCCGACTCTGGATGAAGGCAGGGTACACCCTGTACGGCTCGCCAGTGTTGACACAACCATTCACACCTGGGCAATCGATGCATGTCTTTGGACTGTGGCAATTATGTGGAAACCGGATTATCTGGTGGAAAACCAAGCAAGCATGAGGATAAACATGCAAAACCCACACAAGAGTCAAAGCTAGGAGCTTCTTTCTGTTAGGCCACCATGCCACTCTCTTCCAAAAGACTGTCTTTAGAGAAAAACCTTTGTGCGATCAATTCAATCCCGTATTTGTTTGAATGAATTCGAACCTTGACTCGAACTACACCATTTCCAATGTTCCAGATTGCTTTTTCTTGTTCAAATAATCTCTATCCATTTTAGACAAATGTTTGAAATCTTTGTCTCCCTAATATATTAATCCACTTACTTCCAAAACACGTTTTAAAAAATATTTTATTCAGAGAAATACAGAGATTTTTTTTATTTGAATGTGAAAAAAATACATAATTTATTTTTATATAAAACAATAATAAAAAAAAATACATTCTATGTCATTGTGCTTGCATACTACTGGAGTATATAATTTGACTTATAAGCCTAATAAAGTAAATTGTTGTGTTTTACATGACATCTACCGTAACCTATACAGTACATAGAGCAGGAAATATGGGTTTCAGCAATATACTATATAATATAACATTTTCTAAAAGTATAAGGTGCTTAAGGCTTCTTTTGATTTGTCATGTTTTTATTGCTACTGTTCAAGAAAAAAAAAATTGCCTGCAGAGACCTCCCTATAGTACCACCATGGAGAACTCTGTTCTTCTATCTACAGTATGGTCTAACATTTGGTTGCAAGTTAACAATGATTTGTGGTTGCCAAAGCTTTTCTTGGCACTTTAAACGATTTCCTTACCTACTAAAGTTTGCTAACGTGGCACTTTGGGATGCTCTCGCTACCCTCAGCATTTTAGTCAGACACGAGTCGAGGAAGGCTGAGGTAATTGTGATTAATGTTTTAAGGCAAGAGTGAGTTGTAATGCACTGTTGGACATGTGTTGCAGAATTAGATGTGGTAGTACACACATCCCTAATAACCATCTTATTTTTGTATGTGTGTTTTGGTAATTTCTTGCGAGGGCCAGTGTGCTTTGCAAGAGGCAATAATCTAAGCTTTTGTGGACATCCTTAAACAAGCTCTGACACCTCATATTTATTCATGTCAGTCTATTGCATAAATGCTCTAGTACTTTCATTAAAATAAACCTCTTAAGAAAAGAAGGCAATAAAGAGCTGGAGTTAATGCTTTTTAGTCCTCTCTTATAAATATTGTAATTGCCTAGAGATGAAGTGGGAATAAAAAAATTGTAATGTTGGGATTCAGCAGTCAGCACCCTTTAGAAGTAACCCCTCCACAGTTTTCAGCCTTGTGATCATTTGGGGTTGCCAAAGGTCCCGCCGTCCCTTTTTCTGAGAGAGGCCTTTGATTTTCAAACCATCTGCAACACTAAGATGCAGGTTCACTGAAGCTCTTCTGTGCTTCATCCATGTAAAATCCACCGGGGTTTACTCGTATGGTTTGCAGGGACCTATCAAAAGTGTGGTTTGCCACTTTATTGGGGACATCCTTTTCATGTGCCTGCTATCAAAGCCATCAAAGGACAGGCCAAGGGTGTTTCAACTGCTTCAAGAAATCCAAATGCCAGAACAAAAAACTATCCCCCCCACAAAGCAATTTGGCAGAACATATTAACACCCAAAAGACATTTTCCTTCAATTCCACAGTGGCCACTGACAGCATTATCTCCTGCACTGTGCTATTTATCTATAATTGGAGCTTAACAACTCTTTATATTTGCTGTCAGGTGGATGATGTAATCATCACCACTACATTGTATGCATGGGGTCCCACAGGATGCAGTGTGAGTAATATTAGGCAGTCAAAAATGAACATAACAGGACAAAAAGAGATTACATGTAGTGTGGCTTGCCCGCCTTTCTTGGATATGGAAGCCATTCAGCAGTCTCTCTGTTTGGAATCGAACCCTGATTCCCCTTTATCCATGGTCACTGTGGTAGGTGCCCAAAGTACCATTGGAAGTTAATTAAATTCGCAGACCTTTGAATGAGGCATTGGAGTTGTGGAGCTAGATTATCTAGATTCATCCAAGAGTAACTTGCAATCAATACAATTGCTTCATTTCTTTCTACAAGGAAGCACGCTGTCACAAATTTCTCCTCACCCGATTAGTAAGGCTTGTCCTTGTTTAGCTCACTGTGTGATTTTGTTATGCTTTTGGTTCTGCGTCCTCTCCTGTTTTGTTACTGGGTTCTTTTTCCTGATTATATATTCACCGGTTTCCTGTTAACTCTTGATTACTTTGTCTATTTATACCCTGGTATGTTTATGTCTCATTGCGAAGTCTATTGTGCATTTCTGAACCTTGTTCCCTGCTCCATATTTTCTGATTGTGAGCCTCACCAAGGGAGGTTTATTGCTGTTTATTGCTGCCTTCTTTGGTATTAGCTCATGCTATGGACTATGATTCTGACTGTTGAATTCACCCTAATGAAGGACATGATGAGTTTATGCATTTGTGTCCTGCCTCATCAACCCCCCCCCCCCCCCCCCCCCCCCCCCCCTTATTTTCATACTTACAATGGCAGATTAGTCCTAAAAAGGGATCTATGTGAACTACCTGGTATTGGAGATGAAATCCTTTGTAGTGTGTCTTTTTCAAATACACTGGCTTTTTCCACACAGGTGGCACAGTGGTGTAATGGTTAGCACATCTGCCCCACAGCAAGAGGGTCCTGGGTTCAAGTCCTCGGGCCCTGTTTGCATGTTCTCCCCATGCTTGCAGTTTATTTTTTTCCCCCAGGTGCTACAGTCTTCTTCTACAGTCCAAAGACACACACATTAGGCTAATTGGCTGTTCCAAATTGCACCTGGGTGTGAGTGTAAATGGCAGTGAGTGTGTGTTGGCCCTGCAGTGGACTGGCGAGCTGTTCAGGGTGTACCCTGCCTTTGTCCAGGGTCATCTGTGATAGGCTCTGGTATCCCTGTGACCCTAGTAGGAATAAGGGGTTTGACAAATGAATGAATGAATGAATGAATGAATGGATGGCTTTTGCATTTGGTGAATTTAGTTGACGGACCAAGTGAGATGCCTAAGAGCAGTTGAAATCAGTCAACCTTTTTGTGGCCAATGATAATAAAAAATCCTTTTTTAAGAGTGCTGACCCAGCTTAGAATATATAGTGAAAAGAAAAATACAGTATACCCAAGGGGCTTTTTAAAGTATTCTTATAATTTAGGTTAGCTTAAAGGAATAAGCACAGGAGGTCGATTGAAGTGGAAATACAACCCAGAAAAACTGGCCACTCAGCAACTTGCCAACAGGTAAAAGCAGAAAACCTGCCATTTCTTATCACTCAGAATTTTAAATCCTAAGCTCAGTTCAAATACATTTTAAACTGTTCATTGGATTTCCATCCACAGGATAGGGATCTTTGATGAACGTTTTGACTCCATCTTGTCAAATTTTGTGATTGTTGTTTGATCTGTCAGATTCTATGCTGTAAGACGAAGATGTGTGAAAAGCATCTGGATCTTTTGCCAATTTCAACAGGACTGTGCGTTACTAGACTGTGTGTTATTTCTTGATCTGCAAATACTGACTTGTCTGATTCACTGACCACAGGCTTACTTCTCTCGAGGACTATTGAATGCGCTTCTCCTGCCAGTGTTGGCATTATAAGTCCATTATTATATCGCGATCCATAGGAGGTTTATTTTACAGTAATTTATATTTTTAATAATCATTTTAAATACTTTATTAGTATAATAGGAATATCTAGAAAAATTCTTGAAGAAATTTTGAAATGTTTCTGCAACTGCTACTGGAAAATACGTGAAAACTGGCGTGCTGAACTGTAGAACACCGAAAAAATTTCTCACAGTTTGCACAGGTTTCTAAGTAGCTGTGGCAAAACAGGAGGTGATAAATAAAAGCATGTATGCTTTGATTGTAACTATTATTGTGGGATTTAAACCAAGCTCTATACCAGGGCTATTTAATTAATTTAGAATGAGGGCCGGGTCCTGAAAACAATCCCAAATGATGGGAGGAGAGCAGATACCTCGAAAGGTGATGTGACACAATGAGGCAGGGCAAATGAAATTTGGATTTCTTTAGTTGAGGCAGTGGGTATAAAAATCTTGTTTTCTTGAAATAATAGAAATGGATTTATGATGTTTTGGAAAAGACCTCTTCATATATTGTATTGTATTGTAAATGCAAAATGACATTAGTACATCATATTATATCAAGACATATAGGTCCAAAGCATTTCTACATTCAAATGATAAAAAAATACACCACACTGTGTAATCAATCCAGGTGAGCCATATTACAGCCATTTAGAATTTATAACTAACAGGAGTATAGTATGGTATTAAATACAACTATAAAAATATATGAGTGAATAGTAATATTATTATTCATATGAGTGAATAGTAACAATAACAATATTATGAAGAAGAAGAGAATTAAGTAAATATCAAGAAAAAAAGCAAGGCTTTGTATAGTATGAGAAAGAGGGAAAAAAGAACAAGTGAATAATAAGACAGAAAGGTTCAGTTTTTAAATAAGGTCTGATTTGGTCACCAATATTTCACATCTAATGAGAAAAATGAGATTGTTTTGATTTAGCATGGGCAGTGAAGTATGGTGTATACTTTAATGGTTATTGGGTAATGGTGTTGCCATTAAAGGATTAACTGTGTTACGGGTATGGGGGGCGGGGGATAGAACGAGGGTGTGTGTGTGTGTGTGTGTGTGTGTGTGAGAGAGAGAGAGAGAGAGAGAGAGAGAGCGAGAGAGAGAGCGAGAGAGAGAGAGAGAGAGAGAGAGAGATGTCGGAAGAAAGAGGAATACACTGATATTATTCTGGATGTAACAACAACTCATTCTAGTTTTGTGTTTTAATAAAACAATTGACAGTGCAACAAAGTCCCTGTCTGACTTTCCTGCAGTATCGGGCATTAACTCGGTACATTTACTGGTGTGTGTGTGTGTGTGTGTGTGTGTGTGTGTGTGTGTGTGTGTGTGTGTGTGTGTGTGTGTGTGTGTGTGTGCACATGACCTGCATGTGCACAGAGATTAAACTGGCAGTAACTGACAGTTTTAAACTACCTTTTAAACTATAGTAATGAAAAATTATTTTAAATGATTTAAAAAAGTCCTATTTTGGAGCGATTCACAGTACGTACTCACAGTAAGTCAGCGGCTTGCCATTTAACTTCTACATGTGCTGTTGACTCAAATGCTACATGGCCAGAACCAGCACACATTTTCCTCTGTTTATTGGTATAGATTAAAAATGGCAATAAAAGTAATAGCACACTTCACGCCGCCGAGACACACGTTTTGATATATACATTGCGTGGGTGCAACATTAAGTAGAAGAAGAAGAATAAAAAGAGGAAAAAGAAAAGTAAAGACCCCCATTTTTCTGGGTGAATAGAAATTGCTCTTAAGCGCAGCCACACAATTAAAAAAACTAAATTTCACTGTTATAGTAATAAAATCTGCAGGAAAGGACCGATCATTAAAATATTAATGTTTTATATTCTATTTATTAATATTAATAATGTTAAGATTCCAAATGTAATTTTGTGACCATTATTTGGTATTAACAAACAATAACAAATAAATAAACAGATTTAAAAAAAAGAAAACATTTCAATTTTTCTCTTCGATTTGGAACAAATTCACATGTAAAACATAAAATACATTATTGTACCTTTAAGGTTAAAACAGCTTGTCACTGGGACAGTGCCCTCTCTTAGTGCACTGGATATAAAAACGATTAGGAAAAAAAAGGCTTAGGGGAAAAAAAATAAAATCACAAAAATCTACCATTTTAACAGGGGTGTGTAGACTTTTTATATCCACTGCACTCATTTTATTTATTGCCTGGAAACATATTGTACACATAGTACACACTAAAACAATAAAACATCTGAGCCCATATTCACAAAGCATTTTATGGCTAAAATAATAATTACTGATGTCCAAGAAACTCCTAAACATTATGGGTTTATTAGTCATAATTTTGTTACTGTAACTTATTTATTCTTGATAAAGACTGATTCACAAAGCCCCTTAGTGATCAAACTACCTAAGACTGGGAGAACCAAGAAATAGTCGAAAGAACTCTAACTCACAAAGGATCATAAAATGGCTGCTGTCGTTCCAGGCTGCAATGTTTTGGAAACAATAAAAGACATGGAATTACTTAAAAGATACTGCCTCAATCTTGAGGGAATAATGATTGTTATGGAGCTTGTGAAGGATGCAGTATCATCTCCAACCAAGCGAAACAACCCAATCAGTGCCGAAATTAAATGTTTGGTAACACTGCTACTTAAAAACAATGAAAACACAACTTTGCAAAATAAAGGTAACATGGGAGAGGACTTTCACTCCTGTCTCTTCATGCTCTCAGTGAAGTACTCCTGTTCTGTCTCAATTCCATGACAGGATATAAAAAATCCTGTTCTTCCCAATGCCAGAAGAATGACTCCTGACACCGTTTAAAAATAAAAAATAGAATTTATTTATATTAAATGTATATTTACTGTACTGAGCAATTGTTATAATGATTCCTGTCATGCCCACTATCAGTGACTTCTTTTTTCCCCTGTCCTGTCCCAGTCATGTGATGAATAATAAAATTAACTTCAATCTCATGGGAATCTCACAGAAATCCCGTAACCCACAGGATTCCTGAAAAAAAATGTCAGCCTCTACATCTGCAAATAAAACAGCGAGGGGATCTCTCAGCCGTCCATATACTGACCTATCCACCAAACAATAAATGCATTGCTCTGTGCAGCACACTTTATAGGGCTTTTAGACATTCACCATCTAGGCTTACAAAGAAATAAAACCAGCGTATGGCATTTCCTGGTCTACCTTGTGTGATTAGCATTCTCCTCAAAAAGTACTGGAGTAACAAAGGCAATCCATTCTTTATGAATACACTGAATGAATTATAAAAAGAAAGATCAGAAGAAAGTTTTGGCTATTATTCTCTGGTATTTGCATCTAAATATTTTAAATAATATAGAATATATTAGATTTTGCATTAAATAACCCAGTTTATAGTGTGTTCATGTGTACACTTCCTGCCTGGATTTTAGCAATGTAAGGTAATGCATTTACTGGTCTTTGATGAAGACCAGTAAAGGGAAGAAGTGATTACTATGGATGTTCGTCAAGTAGTCTACACAGGTTGACTATGGCCTTATGGGATGAAATTCCAGGCTGCACTGCATATCAATGAGCTCCAGTTCATCCATACACAGTTGAAATACTCCAGCAGCTATCCTTATGCTTGGCAAACTATGCTCCATTGTGCACGCTCTCAGGAGCAAAACGAATTCAGAGCAGTCATTTTTGTTTAGGATTGAGGCATATTTTGTTTATCATGTTGATAATAATAATGATATTACTGTACATTTTACTCACTGACAGGATTCATTCTGTATCTGTTTATATAGATATTAGTAACTTCCAATTTCATACAAAAGTATTCACTCACCCATCCAAATAATTGAATTCAGGTGTTCCAATCACCTCTATGGCCACAGGTGCATAAATTCAAGCACCTGGACATGCAAACTGCTTCTACAAACATTTGTGAAAGAATGGGTCACTCAGTGAGATCCTAGTGTCATGCCTGTCTCATGTTTTCCTCTGCTTTTCATCTGATTACCTCCTGCACTGCAATCACTGGCAGGTGATTGCCTGCCCCGCCCTGATCATCCCCACCTGATCCCTATCACGGCCCTGGATATAAGCCCCGCACTTCTCCTGCTCCAGTGCCAGATCGTCTTGTGTCGTCACAGTGTTCACGTCTCATGTCACGATCCAGCCCTCTGCACTTTCATGGTCTTAGTACCTGTCTCTACGCTGCTTTCAATAAAGGCACCTTGTTTTTGTCTATACCTGTGTCTGTCCTGCTTTTGGGTCCATCAGTCGTACACCAGTGTTACATTACAATCTGGCCTGACATGGACCCAGCGGACAGGGATTCGATCAGTCAGGCACTGAGTGCTCAGTAACAGCTCGTGAGATCCCATGACTCCCAGCTAGCCACCGTAGTCACCGGAGTGCAGGAACTCGCGGACTGCCAGGACCGGTTTCAGAGTGACATTTGGGCACAGGTGAGCCAACTGAGTTCACAGCTGAGCCAACTCACTGCCAGCCTCAAGCAAATGGTTTCACCCCCGCCTATCACGCCAGTCTCCCCACTGCCTCCAGCTAATCCCCCGCCTCGTCCCGTCGCCTAGCCCCGCCCGAGAAGTATTTGGGGGAAGCCGTTCAGATTGACCAACACCCCCGCCGTCTTCCAGGGATTCATTAACGAGGTGCTACGCGACTATTTCAATTATTTTGTTTTCGTCAATTTAGATGATATTCTTGTTTTTCCCACAGATCTTGTCACCCACCGACACCATGTCCGCCAGGTTCTAAGCCGCTTATGGGAGAATAAGCTGTTTGTGAAGGCAGAGAAGTGCGAGTTCCATGTCACCTCGGTCTCTTTCCTGGGATTCGTCATTTCCCAGAACCAGGTCCAGATGGACCCTGAGAAGGTTAGTGCTGTTTCCCGCTGGCCACCTCTCATGACCCGCAGGAAGGTTTAGCAGTTCCTGGGCTTTGCTAACTTTTATTGGTGGTTCATTCGCAATTTCAGCTCCGTGGCAGTGCCATTACACGCACTAACCTTTCCCAAGGTTCCATTTCAGTGGAGTCCAAAGGCCGAGGGAGCTTTCCAAAAGCTGAAGAAGCTGTTCACTACGGAGCCGGTGCTAAAGATACCCAACCCCGAGCAGCAGTTTATTGTGGAGGTGGATGCATCCAATGTCATGGTAGGAGCGGTTCTATCCCAGCGGTCCCCCAAAGATGACCGGGTTCATCCCTGTGCATTCCTGTCCCGCAAGTTATCCCCTGCGGAGAACTACGACATGGGGAACCGGGAGCTGTTGGCCATCAAGGTCACCCTGGAGGAGTGGAGACATTGGCTGGAAGGGGCTGACCAGCCCTTACTAGTGTGGACCGACCACAAGAACCTGGAATACCTCCGGTTGGCCAAGAGATTGAACTCGCAGCAGGCCAGGTGGGCCCTCTTCTTCAGCCGGTTTTGGTTCACCCTCTCCTACCGGCCCGGCTCCCAGAACACCAAGCACGATGTGCTATCCCGTCTGTGGGAGTCAGAACTGGCAGCAAAGGTACCAGAACCTATCCTACCACCTGACCGTCTGATTGGAGCAGTATCCTGGCCCATAGAACAGACGGTACAACAAGCCGTCCAGGGGGCTCCCATTCCTGAGGGGTGCCCTTGCAACCAGTTGTATGTACCGGAAGCACTGCACTCACAGGTGATACACTGGGCCCACACGTCCTTGTTAGCCTGCCACCCGAGGGCCAAGCGTACCACTTTCGTTATCAAGCAACATTTTTGGTGGCCTAGTCTGGCCAAGGACATGGCAGAGTACGTCCCAGCGTGTCCCACCTGTGCCAGGAGCAAGGCTTTGAGAGTAAAGGCAGGGCTCCTCCAGCTGTTGCCAGTGCCACACCATCCGTGGTCACACATATCCCTGGACTTCATTACAGGCCTGCCTTCCTCGAGCTGGAACACGGTGGTACTGACAGTGGTCGATCGGTTCTCGAAAATGGCTCATTTCATCGCCTTGCCCAAGCTACCTTCAGCCAAGGATACTGCCCGCACTCTCATTTCCCAAGTTTTTCATATCCATGGCCTTCCCACAGATGTCGTGTCTGACCGTGGACCTCTTTTTATCTCCTGTTTCTGGAAGGAGTTTTTTCGCTGTCTAGGGGCCTCTGTCAGCCTATCATCTGGCTACCACCCTGAATCCAACAGCCAGACCAAGTGACTGAACCAGGAACTGGAGCCCTGTCTTAGATGTCTGGTGGCGCAAAACCAGGCTACTTGGAGTGAGCACCTCACGTGGATAGAGTACACCCACAACTATCTCCCCATTGCGGCTACTGGGCTTTTCCCATTCCAGGTCGCCCACGGGTTCCAACCGCCACTCTGCCCCACCAATGAAGAGGAGGTAAGGGTTCCCTTGGCCCATGCCCTAGTGAGGAAGTGTCGCAAGATCTGGGCAGCAGCCAGACCAATGCTCCTCAGGGGTCAGGCACGCATGAAGACTGTGGCAGATCGGCATCACCGACCGGCACCGACTTACACCCTGGGTCAGCGGGCCTGGCTGTCCACCAAGGACCTTCCACTTCATGTCCTGACCAGAAAACTGGCCCCCAGGTTTGTTGGACCGTTCTCTGTCTCCAAGGTTATTAACCCAGTCTCCATGCGTTTAAAGCTCCCCAGGTCTCTCTGAGTGCATCCTACGTTCCACGTCAGCAGGCTCAAGCTGGTCCGTGAGAGTCGCCTGGTACCCCCACCAAGCCCCCACCACCACCCAGGATAATAGATGGAGGACCGGTTTACACGGTAAAGAGGCTTCTGGCAGTACGCAAGAGAGGTCGGGGGAGACAGTTTTTAGTCGACTGGGAGGGCTACGGACCTGAGGAGCGCTCCTGGGTACCCACGGGTTTTATTCTCAACCGCAGTCTCATTAACGAATTTTACAAGCAGCATCTGGACATACCTGGCCCGTCAGGAGCCGGTCCTAAAGGGGGGGGGGGGGGGGGGGGGGGCGGTGGGGGGCGACTGTGAGATCCTAGTGTCATTTCTGTCTCATGTTTTCCTCTGCTCTCTCCCTGCTCAGGCTAGCTGATTACCTCCTGCACTACAGTGATTGCCTGCCCCGCCCTGATCATCCCCACCTGATCCCCATCACGGCCCTGAATATGAGCCCCGCACTTCTCCTGCTCCGGTGCCAGATCGTCTTGTGTCATCATAGTGTTCACGTCTCTCATCGCATGTCACGATCCAGCCCTCTGCACTTTCATGGTCTGAGTACCTGTCTCTACGCTGCTTTTAATAAAGGCACCTTGTTTTCATCTATACCTGTGTCTGTCCTGCTTTTGGGTCCATTAGTCGTACACCAGCGTTACACACTCTTTTATATATATATATATATAGTATGTGGGAAAAAATAACAGTACTACAATTTCATCCAGACAAACATGTTTCGTGGTTGCCCACTCATCAGGGGATTTATTAAGAACATTCGTTTACCACAGTTTATATACAGTCAGCATCGT
>JAOUQZ010000031.1:5483434-5497414 GCA_028564935.1 Neosilurus hyrtlii
TCGATGACAGGATGCGCCAGGAAATGGAATGTTCAATGTTGCTGTCTTTGAGGTTCCAGATGTGTTTGCTGAGTTCTTTGCTGTTTTTGTGTTTGGCAATGCGGAATGAGGCGGTGTGATTTCTATATCTTGTTTTGAAATCATTCTCTGTGAGTCCGATGTATGTTCTGTTGTGTTGTTGTCTTTGCGTGTGACCGTGGCTTGGTAAATGACTAAATGTTTTCTTGGGGTGATACGGCAGTGTTGGTTTTATAGGTTTAGGATGCGTTTATTGTGGTTGTTGATTTTTTTAGCGTTGTCCATGCAGCTGTAGCTGATCTTGATGGTGTTGATGTCACTTTTGGAGCTTGTGATCTTTGGGGAAGTGCTTGTCTATTATACTAAGGAATTTGTGCCCGTTGTTGGTGCTTACATTTTTGCTGAACTGAGGATTGAAGTTAAATGTTTTATTTTATTTAAAAAATGCAATATGGTGTTTTACCATATAGTGTTTGGTTTGCTACAGCCCCCAGAGGTGTGCAGCTGAATCAGTGCTTAAATCAAGGGGAGAAGATACGTGTACTGCATTTACATAAGAAGCACCATGGTTTTAGCTGTACTCTGCCTGAAACGCATTACTTCGTTCATCATACATAAACCATGGACCTAAGTCAAGGGGTAGAATCTGCACAGACTTCATGCTTTTTTCAACTTACCCATATGTGAGAATTAAGCCCTTCCATCATAAGGGAAAAGTACAGATAATGTTACTGTGTTAATGTTTAAAAAATGTAACACACAGGAGCAAAGAACATAAGCAGTCTAACATGCAATACAAAGAAAAAACAGAGGCCACATTAAGTAGATATAAAAAGGGAGTGGAAGAAACAAAAACTGCCTGAAAGTAGAGCTCCGGTTAGATATCTCTATTCTTAGGAAAACGATCTTATTAAACTACATTAATTAATTCATCTTCTAAGCCGCTTAATCCTAATTAGGGTCATGGGGAGGCTGGCACCCATCTCAGCTGACTATGGGTAAGTGTGGGTTACACCCTGAATAACTGGCCAGGCCATTGCAACCCCCACACACGCAAAACCATTCACGCTAAAGTGATGAAAACTAGGGTCGATTTGGAACAGCCTGTTAAACTACTGTACATGTTTTTGGACTGTGGGAGGAAACTGGAGTGCCCTGAGGAAACCCACACAAGCACAGGGAGCACATGCAAACTCCATACAAAAATTCCTGAGCACGGGAATTGAACCCAGGACTTTTTGCTGTGAGACAGACGTGCTTACCACTACCCCACCTTGTTGCCCCCTTGGTAAACTTGTTAAAGGTCTCGGGTTCAGGGTTCCTTTCATTATAATAATCATAATAATAATAGAAATAATAATAATAATAATTATTATTATTATTATTAATATTATGATTATTATTAGTGTTGTTTTGTTGTTGTTGTTGTTAGTGTTATTGCTATTATTGTTGTTGTTGTTATTGTTCACTTATTCATTTTCTGAACCACTTAATCCTAATTAGGGTCGCTGGGAGGCTGGCACACATCTAAGCTGACTTTGGGCGAGGGCAGAAACACGCAGTACACCCTGGACAGCTCGCCAGGCCATCACAGGGCAGAAACACGCTGACAGCAACCCAATGGCCTTCTCTTTATGAAAGTCAGCAATAATTCTTCTACATGCCTCTCACCATAGGCAGAGAGAGACATGGCTGGCCTTTGATAACCCAGTTAGCTGCATGGAGGGACAGCAGTGACAACCTGGTGATGGTGGGGCTTGAACCCCTGACCTTGGGATCGGTAGGCCAGCACCCTACCACCGGGCCACCAGTGCCCCCCTTGTTAAATTTATTCAGTATATTTTTCTTTCTAAAATAATTTACTGCTTAAAATGTGCATGTTTTCATCATGGTTTTCCTGGCACAATCTGGGTTGCCTATGGTGGGTGTCAGACTGTAACATAGGCACCAAAACAAATTGAGCTCAATGGGTTACCAGATTCTTTTATGTATGGGGCTCTGTGGGAGCTCTGCTACAGACTAACTTGTAATTTAACAAGGATGAAGCAAATTAATGAAGGATGAAACAAGGAATGCAGTAAATGAGGCATGCATGAGTAATCCACCTTTTCCAATATGCATACAAACTTTTTCATTAACATGAACCTCTTGTGGACTTTTATCTGAATTCTGATTTTACTTGGCACATCCACATTGAAACTTTGTGGAATCCTCGACATTATACTGCTGAGGCTATTCTCCATTTCATTTAAATCTGTCAATTTTGCAATTAAAAACGACTTTTAGCTTTACAACACACTGGTTCTTGGTAATGTTTTTCTTGAATTTGTCTTTCGACAGGGTCAGTGTAAGAAATGCAGGGCATTTCTCTGTAGAATTTACTTGTTCTCCCAATTCTAACTTCTGCCCACAGTCCAAATACATGCACATTAGACTAATTGGATATTCCAAATTGTAAGTTGGATAACTGTGTGTGTGTGTTGGCCCTGTGATGAACTCTTCAGGGTGTACCCTGCCTTCGCCCAGAGTTGGCTGAGATAGGCTTCAGCCTCCTGCACACACACACACACACACACACACACACACACACACAAATTTATTCATTAATTTTCTGAACCCCAGAGGCCTAAACAGCTCACCACCAATCAATCTCTCTCACACACAAACCTAGGGGAAATTGGGACAACCAGTGTACAATGTACATGTCTTGACTGTGGGAGGAAACCGGATTACCCGGAGGAAATCCACGCAGCCACAGAAATGCCCTCATTGGGCCTGGGATTCGAAACCATGAAGTCTTGCTGTGAGGCAGACATGCTAACCAGTTTATAACCTTGCTGCTTAATGTGATGGAAAAAACGATAGGAGGAAGTTACCCACAAAACGCCTGGAGGGCAAACTCGAGGTCATTGACTCACTCGGCACTGGCCCCCCAACATGTAGTGGGTGACTGAGCAGCAGGAACCCATACCGTCCTTTACTTTTTTCCATGGAGACCTCAAAAGACCCCCCCCCTACTGAACAGCCATGGCTGTGCATACCTATCACAGTTTAGTTTGCTGATGATATTTATTCCAAATGAATTAACTGATTAATTAAATTTTAATGCTAATAATATACCTTGACACATGATACCTTGTTATGGATAGTCAACTAATTCAATAATTATCCATCACTGAAATGGAGCATCTGACCACAAGGGACAAATGAACTAAATAGTTGATTACCTGCATAAATATGAGAAGCTTCTACATAGCAGTTAAATCAGACAGAAACAACCCTGACAGTAATATAAGTTAAACATCCAAGAATATAAGGAATGTCAAATTGTATGTTTAGGAAAACAACAACAACAACAACAACAACTGAAAGCAACATGGCTGTTTTGATAAGTTGGACTATGATTGTTATTTATTCTCTAACAAGCTGACAAGTTTTTTTGATTAATCTCTAACAAGCTGACATCCTTTCTTATTCACTAGCAGGCAGACAATACGACAAGCACTATTGTTTGCTGATGAGTTTAATCAGCTCTGTCTCTAGTACAAGCTTGACAAGATTGGAAAGCTAACAAGTCAACAAACAAATTTAACTGTGGAACTAAGGCAGAGAGAAGGGAGAAAGATTATTCCAAATATTTGAGAAACAGCAACCTATTATATGCAAGCAGAAATTCTCACTAGGCAAAAACAAGTGCATATGTGTGGGAGTATATAATGAATTTCCATTCTCATGGCCAGTAGGGTCAGGGCGTTGCACACAGTAGGGCAGAAGAGTGCCAGAGTAGAATGAATAAAAGCAAAAGCCAACAAAAAAAATAAAACAGCCAACTGAAATGTATGTGTCATCTGATACAAACATCACTGAGAAGAAGAAAATTATGTTCTGATCAGTGTTAAAAATATTCTGAGTACCATATCGGTGAATTAGCCTAATATGGGACATTTTTAGATTATTAACCCTGAAAAAATATAAATTAATTAATAGGTGTCCCATATGAAACAATCAGTGGACCATATTTCGGCAATTCACCCAACCATGTACTCTAACAGTGGTGGAAATCAGAACTTATATTATTAAAGCTACTAAATTTAGGGGACACATTTTACAGCTAAAGGACCCCCTGTCTGTCTGTAGGTCTGTCTGTCTATCTATCTATCTATCTATCTATCTATGTATCTATCTAACTATCTATTTGTGTTTGTATATATTCATCTCTCACACACACTCTGTTGGATCTTTTGACAAAAACATTTAATTTTGCTGGACAGTAGATGTTCGTCTGTCCACTGTAATCATGATATAGATGCAATGTTTAGCCATTTGCAACCAGTAACCTTTATATAGTCTGATTCTTCGAAAAGTCAGGCACAGATATATGAGCTGCCTCTTAATTTGCTCTGTCTTGTCCCAGTGAATACCAAAAAGCCAGAAAGTTATTTCTTAATCACAAGCATTTTTGAACAAGATAATAATAATAATAATAATAATAATAATAATAATAATAATAATAATAATAATAATAATAATAATAATAATAATAATCCATTATGGTTCAAGCTCCACTATCAACGGGATGTCACTGCTGTCCCTCCAGTGTAGCTAATTTGGTTATCAAAGGCCAGCCATGTCTCTTACTGTCTGTTGTGAGAGCCATGTTAAAAAACCATTGCTGATTTTTGTCAAGAGCAGGCTGCATTGCCGTCCGCATGTTTCTGCCCTGCGATGGCCTAGCGAGCTGTCCAGGGTGTACTCTACCCTCACTCTGAGTCAGCTGAGATGGGCGCCAGCCTCCCCGCAACCCTAATTAGGATTAAGCGGTTCAGAAAATGAATGAATGAACAATAACAACAACAATAATAACAATAACACTAACAACAACAACAACAACACTAATAATAATAATAACAATAAAAATAATAATAATAATAATAATAATAATAATAATTTTTATTATTATTATGATTATTATAATGGAAGGAACCCTGAACACGTGACCTTTGCAGGGCCACCATACACACATATGCATGCACACTCATACCTAGGGGTACTTTGGAAAAACCAGTTAACCTAATGTGCATTTTAGACTGTGGGAGGAAACCAAGGCAAGTACAGGGAGAACATGTAAACTCTACACAGAAACGCCTGAGCCAAAGGACTTGAACTCAGGACCTTCTTGTTGTGAGGTGGCTGTGCTAAACACTACACCACTGTGCCGCTCTCACATTTACATATAACGTCAAAAACAACTGTGTGTGTGTGTGTATATGTGTGTGTTTGTAGGGTGATGCTGAGAATAACACTCATACATCTGATTAGTATTCTGATGATTGGCTTTGATCGCTTCTGTCCAGGTGCTTTGTGTTTGCTTTGCCCTTCACCTAAGCACACTGTGTCTGAGAAAATGACTGTAATTGGGGCGAGTGTGACAGTGGAGCTGTGTACATACAGCACACACCATGCATCTTGCATATCATTACTGAGCTGAAGGTCAAACGTATTAAGACAAAGCCTTTAACACGTGGTTTGACAGGAGAGTAGTCTTATGCCTGCTTTACTTTTTAAGTACTTTTCGAAGCAGTTTCTTTATTCCAGCATCTATTCTCAGTAATCAGTTTCGCTTCAGGCCTTGTCATCCACAGAAATAGTAACATTTCACAGTTAATGCTCAATCTGTAACATGGCGTATGCAATTATTTTAAGTGGATTTCATTGGCATGTGTCTGTGGGTAAACAGTGGTGATCTAATGATGAGATTCAGGCTCTCAATGTCTCCCATTCATCACAGACATTTCAGGCTGATCGGGCATTCCCCAGAAACAAAGAAAAAAATAAAATAAAAGCATTATTTTTCAAGCCACATCTTGTTTTATAATCTAAGGGTTTTAGATTGTGGTCATTCAAAAGATGAATGTGTCTCGTAGAAATGGAAATGTGTAAAACTACCCACTGAGTTTCATCAATGTCATTTTGACAGATCATTTGTTAACCTAACTCATGATTGAACGCAATATTATTTGTTCATTCACTGGAAAAGTTCTTTGAGCCACTAGACAGATAAATCCTCAATTATTCTACTGTATGTAAGAAATAACACATGCTGTTATAGAAAAATAATCCATGCTGGGCCACTGGGATATATATAGTCAGATATATATGGATATTGCTGAAGTAGGTTATTTTACTCCAACAGCATGATGCAAAGTGTTTCCCTTATAACACAGCAGTGTTGCAATAATTACATTTGAAAAAATTATTACTTGCCAATTTAAAATGTTATGCAAGCCATTTTTTTCTTTCTGTTTTGACAAAAAAGGGACAAACAAACAAAAGAAAAAAGAAAAAAAGAATGACAACAAAACCAAATCAAAGTGTCATTTCTTAACGTGAATATTATAATATAAAATTATATTCTGTTTCATATATATATATATATATATATATATATATATATATATATATATAAAACAGAATAGCATCCTTTTAGACATTTGACCTTGCTGACCTTGATCTTGTTTTGTTTTGATCAAAATCTATTCAATTCATCTGTTTTTCTGCACAAATAATTCCATATAAATATTAAAAAACATCCAGTCACTTGAGATATTGTGCTAATGCGAATCTTTGACAAACGAAAAACCCGGAAGCATAATGTCATGAGCACTAAGTGACAGATGGCAGCAAAAAATTGTGCAGTCCTCTTTTCTGAAACTGACATGGTGAAACATGGTGGAATATAATAAACAACAACTTTCCTCCTTTCTTGAATGATGAGACAATGAACAAACAAAGTAAAACAAACACAAAAACAAAAACAAATACATAAGCTTGCCTTTGACAAAAAAACTTCATTATATACATAATATATTCATTATATACATACATAATACATAAATACATATTATTTACTATTAAAATTATATTATAATACATAAATACAATTAAATCATGTTTTATATATATATATATATATATATATATATATATATAAAACATGATTTAATTGTATTTATGTATTATAATATAATTTTAATAGTAAATAATATGTATTTATGTATTATGTATGTATATAATGAATATATTATGTATATAATGAAGTTTTTTTGTCAAAGGCAAGCTTATGTATTTGTTTTTGTTTTTGTGTTTGTTTTACTTTGTTTGTTCATTGTCTCATCATTCAAGAAAGGAGGAAAGTTGTTGTTTATTATATTCCACCATGTTTCACCATGTCAGTTTCAGAAAAGAGGACTGCACAATTTTTTGCTGCCATCTGTCACTTAGTGCTCATGACATTATGCTTCCGGGTTTTTCGTTTGTCAAAGATTCGCATTAGCACAATATCTCAAGTGACTGGATGTTTTTTAATATTTATATGGAATTATTTGTGCAGAAAAACAGATGAATTGAATAGATTTTGATCAAAACAAAACAAGATCAAGGTCAGCAAGGTCAAATGTCTAAAAGGATGCTATTCTGTTTTATATATATATATATATATATATATATATATATATATATATATATGAAACAGAATATAATTTTATATTATAATATTCACGTTAAGAAATGACACTTTGATTTGGTTTTGTTGTCATTCTTTTTTTCTTTTTTCTTTTGTTTGTTTGTCCCTTTTTTGTCAAAACAGAAAGAAAAAAATGGCTTGCATAACATTTTAAATTGGCAAGTAATAATTTTTTCAAATGTAATTATTGCAACACTGCTGTGTTATAAGGGAAACACTTTGCATCATGCTGTTGGAGTAAAATAACCTACTTCAGCAATATCCATATATATCTGACTATATATATCCCAGTGGCCCAGCATGGATTATTTTTCTATAACAGCATGTGTTATTTCTTACATACAGTAGAATAATTGAGGATTTATCTGTCTAGTGGCTCAAAGAACTTTTCCAGTGAATGAACAAATAATATTGCGTTCAATCATGAGTTAGGTTAACAAATGATCTGTCAAAATGACATTGATGAAACTCAGTGGGTAGTTTTACACATTTCCATTTCTACGAGACACATTCATCTTTTGAATGACCACAATCTAAAACCCTTAGATTATAAAACAAGATGTGGCTTGAAAAATAATGCTTTTATTTTATTTTTTTCTTTGTTTCTGGGGAATGCCCGATCAGCCTGAAATGTCTGTGATGAATGGGAGACATTGAGAGCCTGAATCTCATCATTAGATCACCACTGTTTACCCACAGACACATGCCAATGAAATCCACTTAAAATAATTGCATACGCCATGTTACAGATTGAGCATTAACTGTGAAATGTTACTATTTCTGTGGATGACAAGGCCTGAAGCGAAACTGATTACTGAGAATAGATGCTGGAATAAAGAAACTGCTTCGAAAAGTACTTAAAAAGTAAAGCAGGCATAAGACTACTCTCCTGTCAAACCACGTGTTAAAGGCTTTGTCTTAATACGTTTGACCTTCAGCTCAGTAATGATATGCAAGATGCATGGTGTGTGCTGTATGTACACAGCTCCACTGTCACACTCGCCCCAATTACAGTCATTTTCTCAGACACAGTGTGCTTAGGTGAAGGGCAAAGCAAACACAAAGCACCTGGACAGAAGCGATCAAAGCCAATCATCAGAATACTAATCAGATGTATGAGTGTTATTCTCAGCATCACCCTACAAACACACACATATACACACACACACACAGTTGTTTTTGACGTTATATGTAAATGTGAGAGCGGCACAGTGGTGTAGTGTTTAGCACAGCCACCTCACAACAAGAAGGTCCTGAGTTCAAGTCCTTTGGCTCAGGCGTTTCTGTGTAGAGTTTACATGTTCTCCCTGTACTTGCCTTGGTTTCCTCCCACAGTCTAAAATGCACATTAGGTTAACTGGTTTTTCCAAAGTACCCCTAGGTATGAGTGTGCATGCATATGTGTGTATGGTGGCCCTGCAAAGGTCACGTGTTCAGGGTTCCTTCCATTATAATAATCATAATAATAATAAAAATTATTATTATTATTATTATTATTATTATTATTTTTATTGTTA
Organism: Neosilurus hyrtlii; assembly: GCA_028564935.1. Taxonomy (NCBI): domain Eukaryota; kingdom Metazoa; phylum Chordata; class Actinopteri; order Siluriformes; family Plotosidae; genus Neosilurus; species Neosilurus hyrtlii. The sequence continues at coordinate 5,492,492 of JAOUQZ010000031.1, forward strand.
TTATTATTATTAGTGTTGTTGTTGTTGTTGTTAGTGTTATTGTTATTATTGTTGTTGTTATTGTTCATTCATTCATTTTCTGAACCGCTTAATCCTAATTAGGGTTGCGGGGAGGCTGGCGCCCATCTCAGCTGACTCAGAGTGAGGGTAGAGTACACCCTGGACAGCTCGCTAGGCCATCGCAGGGCAGAAACATGCGGACGGCAATGCAGCCTGCTCTTGACAAAAATCAGCAATGGTTTTTTAACATGGCTCTCACAACAGACAGTAAGAGACATGGCTGGCCTTTGATAACCAAATTAGCTACACTGGAGGGACAGCAGTGACATCCCGTTGATAGTGGAGCTTGAACCATAATGGATTATTATTATTATTATTATTATTATTATTATTATTATTATTATTATTATTATTATTATTATTATTATTATTATTATCTTGTTCAAAAATGCTTGTGATTAAGAAATAACTTTCTGGCTTTTTGGTATTCACTGGGACAAGACAGAGCAAATTAAGAGGCAGCTCATATATCTGTGCCTGACTTTTCGAAGAATCAGACTATATAAAGGTTACTGGTTGCAAATGGCTAAACATTGCATCTATATCATGATTACAGTGGACAGACGAACATCTACTGTCCAGCAAAATTAAATGTTTTTGTCAAAAGATCCAACAGAGTGTGTGTGAGAGATGAATATATACAAACACAAATAGATAGTTAGATAGATACATAGATAGATAGATAGATAGATAGATAGACAGACAGACCTACAGACAGACAGGGGGTCCTTTAGCTGTAAAATGTGTCCCCTAAATTTAGTAGCTTTAATAATATAAGTTCTGATTTCCACCACTGTTAGAGTACATGGTTGGGTGAATTGCCGAAATATGGTCCACTGATTGTTTCATATGGGACACCTATTAATTAATTTATATTTTTTCAGGGTTAATAATCTAAAAATGTCCCATATTAGGCTAATTCACCGATATGGTACTCAGAATATTTTTAACACTGATCAGAACATAATTTTCTTCTTCTCAGTGATGTTTGTATCAGATGACACATACATTTCAGTTGGCTGTTTTATTTTTTTTGTTGGCTTTTGCTTTTATTCATTCTACTCTGGCACTCTTCTGCCCTACTGTGTGCAACGCCCTGACCCTACTGGCCATGAGAATGGAAATTCATTATATACTCCCACACATATGCACTTGTTTTTGCCTAGTGAGAATTTCTGCTTGCATATAATAGGTTGCTGTTTCTCAAATATTTGGAATAATCTTTCTCCCTTCTCTCTGCCTTAGTTCCACAGTTAAATTTGTTTGTTGACTTGTTAGCTTTCCAATCTTGTCAAGCTTGTACTAGAGACAGAGCTGATTAAACTCATCAGCAAACAATAGTGCTTGTCGTATTGTCTGCCTGCTAGTGAATAAGAAAGGATGTCAGCTTGTTAGAGATTAATCAAAAAAACTTGTCAGCTTGTTAGAGAATAAATAACAATCATAGTCCAACTTATCAAAACAGCCATGTTGCTTTCAGTTGTTGTTGTTGTTGTTGTTGTTTTCCTAAACATACAATTTGACATTCCTTATATTCTTGGATGTTTAACTTATATTACTGTCAGGGTTGTTTCTGTCTGATTTAACTGCTATGTAGAAGCTTCTCATATTTATGCAGGTAATCAACTATTTAGTTCATTTGTCCCTTGTGGTCAGATGCTCCATTTCAGTGATGGATAATTATTGAATTAGTTGACTATCCATAACAAGGTATCATGTGTCAAGGTATATTATTAGCATTAAAATTTAATTAATCAGTTAATTCATTTGGAATAAATATCATCAGCAAACTAAACTGTGATAGGTATGCACAGCCATGGCTGTTCAGTAGGGGGGGGGTCTTTTGAGGTCTCCATGGAAAAAAGTAAAGGACGGTATGGGTTCCTGCTGCTCAGTCACCCACTACATGTTGGGGGGCCAGTGCCGAGTGAGTCAATGACCTCGAGTTTGCCCTCCAGGCGTTTTGTGGGTAACTTCCTCCTATCGTTTTTTCCATCACATTAAGCAGCAAGGTTATAAACTGGTTAGCATGTCTGCCTCACAGCAAGACTTCATGGTTTCGAATCCCAGGCCCAATGAGGGCATTTCTGTGGCTGCGTGGATTTCCTCCGGGTAATCCGGTTTCCTCCCACAGTCAAGACATGTACATTGTACACTGGTTGTCCCAATTTCCCCTAGGTTTGTGTGTGAGAGAGATTGATTGGTGGTGAGCTGTTTAGGCCTCTGGGGTTCAGAAAATTAATGAATAAATTTGTGTGTGTGTGTGTGTGTGTGTGTGTGTGTGTGTGTGCAGGAGGCTGAAGCCTATCTCAGCCAACTCTGGGCGAAGGCAGGGTACACCCTGAAGAGTTCATCACAGGGCCAACACACACACACAGTTATCCAACTTACAATTTGGAATATCCAATTAGTCTAATGTGCATGTATTTGGACTGTGGGCAGAAGTTAGAATTGGGAGAACAAGTAAATTCTACAGAGAAATGCCCTGCATTTCTTACACTGACCCTGTCGAAAGACAAATTCAAGAAAAACATTACCAAGAACCAGTGTGTTGTAAAGCTAAAAGTCGTTTTTAATTGCAAAATTGACAGATTTAAATGAAATGGAGAATAGCCTCAGCAGTATAATGTCGAGGATTCCACAAAGTTTCAATGTGGATGTGCCAAGTAAAATCAGAATTCAGATAAAAGTCCACAAGAGGTTCATGTTAATGAAAAAGTTTGTATGCATATTGGAAAAGGTGGATTACTCATGCATGCCTCATTTACTGCATTCCTTGTTTCATCCTTCATTAATTTGCTTCATCCTTGTTAAATTACAAGTTAGTCTGTAGCAGAGCTCCCACAGAGCCCCATACATAAAAGAATCTGGTAACCCATTGAGCTCAATTTGTTTTGGTGCCTATGTTACAGTCTGACACCCACCATAGGCAACCCAGATTGTGCCAGGAAAACCATGATGAAAACATGCACATTTTAAGCAGTAAATTATTTTAGAAAGAAAAATATACTGAATAAATTTAACAAGGGGGGCACTGGTGGCCCGGTGGTAGGGTGCTGGCCTACCGATCCCAAGGTCAGGGGTTCAAGCCCCACCATCACCAGGTTGTCACTGCTGTCCCTCCATGCAGCTAACTGGGTTATCAAAGGCCAGCCATGTCTCTCTCTGCCTATGGTGAGAGGCATGTAGAAGAATTATTGCTGACTTTCATAAAGAGAAGGCCATTGGGTTGCTGTCAGCGTGTTTCTGCCCTGTGATGGCCTGGCGAGCTGTCCAGGGTGTACTGCGTGTTTCTGCCCTCGCCCAAAGTCAGCTTAGATGTGTGCCAGCCTCCCAGCGACCCTAATTAGGATTAAGTGGTTCAGAAAATGAATAAGTGAACAATAACAACAACAACAATAATAGCAATAACACTAACAACAACAACAACAAAACAACACTAATAATAATCATAATATTAATAATAATAATAATAATTATTATTATTATTATTTCTATTATTATTATGATTATTATAATGAAAGGAACCCTGAACCCGAGACCTTTAACAAGTTTACCAAGGGGGCAACAAGGTGGGGTAGTGGTAAGCACGTCTGTCTCACAGCAAAAAGTCCTGGGTTCAATTCCCGTGCTCAGGAATTTTTGTATGGAGTTTGCATGTGCTCCCTGTGCTTGTGTGGGTTTCCTCAGGGCACTCCAGTTTCCTCCCACAGTCCAAAAACATGTACAGTAGTTTAACAGGCTGTTCCAAATCGACCCTAGTTTTCATCACTTTAGCGTGAATGGTTTTGCGTGTGTGGGGGTTGCAATGGCCTGGCCAGTTATTCAGGGTGTAACCCACACTTACCCATAGTCAGCTGAGATGGGTGCCAGCCTCCCCATGACCCTAATTAGGATTAAGCGGCTTAGAAGATGAATTAATTAATGTAGTTTAATAAGATCGTTTTCCTAAGAATAGAGATATCTAACCGGAGCTCTACTTTCAGGCAGTTTTTGTTTCTTCCACTCCCTTTTTATATCTACTTAATGTGGCCTCTGTTTTTTCTTTGTATTGCATGTTAGACTGCTTATGTTCTTTGCTCCTGTGTGTTACATTTTTTAAACATTAACACAGTAACATTATCTGTACTTTTCCCTTATGATGGAAGGGCTTAATTCTCACATATGGGTAAGTTGAAAAAAGCATGAAGTCTGTGCAGATTCTACCCCTTGACTTAGGTCCATGGTTTATGTATGATGAACGAAGTAATGCGTTTCAGGCAGAGTACAGCTAAAACCATGGTGCTTCTTATGTAAATGCAGTACACGTATCTTCTCCCCTTGATTTAAGCACTGATTCAGCTGCACACCTCTGGGGGCTGTAGCAAACCAAACACTATATGGTAAAACACCATATTGCATTTTTTAAATAAAATAAAACATTTAACTTCAATCCTCAGTTCAGCAAAAATGTAAGCACCAACAACGGGCACAAATTCCTTAGTATAATAGACAAGCACTTCCCCAAAGATCACAAGCTCCAAAAGTGACATCAACACCATCAAGATCAGCTACAGCTGCATGGACAACGCTAAAAAAATCAACAACCACAATAAACGCATCCTAAACCTATAAAACCAACACTGCCGTATCACCCCAAGAAAACATTTAGTCATTTACCAAGCCACGGTCACACGCAAAGACAACAACACAACAGAACATACATCGGACTCACAGAGAATGATTTCAAAACAAGATATAGAAATCACACCGCCTCATTCCGCATTGCCAAACACAAAAACAGCAAAGAACTCAGCAAACACATCTGGAACCTCAAAGACAGCAACATTGAACATTCCATTTCCTGGCGCATCCTGTCATCGA
>JAOUQZ010000031.1:5504590-5525990 GCA_028564935.1 Neosilurus hyrtlii
TCGGGAGGAGCTCGGAGTAGAGCCGCTGCTCCTCCGCATTGAGAGGAGTCAGCTGAGGTGGCTTGGGCATCTCTATCAGATGCCCCCTGGACGCCTCCCTAGGGAGGTGTTTCAGGCGTGTCTCACCGGGAGGAGACCCCAGGGAAGACCTAGGACACGCTGGAGAGATTATGTCTCCCTGGCTGGCCTGGGAATGCCTCGGGGTCCCCCTGGAAGAGCTGGAGGAAGTGTCTGGGATGAGGGAAGTCTGGGCATCCCTGATTAGACTGCTGCCTCTGCGACCTGGCCCCGGATAAGTGGAAGAAGATGATGATGATGATGATGAATTTAAAATGCTTTAAAATGAGGTATAATACATGATTATAGCATTAAAATAGACTGAGTTTCATCACTTTGTATGTTGCTACTTTTGGGTAAATAGCAATTATTATAGTTACAGAACCAGTTTCGGAAAGTCCTCATTTGAAAACCCGTAGCAAATATACACTAAGTGAATCTGGCTCTCAACCAATCAGCGCAACCATACTAGCATCTTCCTAGCAAAAGATGAGTTCTATTTACACTGAGTCATGTCTGTTTTGATGTTTCTTATTGGTTTCCCGCTGTATTATTCTGGGGATCCTTCTGGGATCCCGTAAGTAGGTAGAGTATTCTGGTACTGGAATACCCTGAGCAATCACAGAAGCGGTTTGAAAATCTGCAACATTTTGCATTTAAATTTTCCATTGTTTTACAGCAACTTGGACATTGAACCCTTTCCTAAGTAAGTATTTTAGCATGGATAGATTGTGTTCAATTGGATATTTGAACTTGGTCATATAGAAGATTATGCTTTGAATGGAATGTAATGCCCATGCAAGATCTTCCCTGTCTATTATATTATAGCAGCTCTCATTGTTTCCTTTTTTAATAAGACAAAACATTGCTTATTTCCAAGAAGTTTCCCATCCATCGTGAAGACTTTCCTCAAGGAGGAAAACTTTATCGTAACCTTACCGATTTCTGAATAAGCATCTCCTTACAGATGCAATTAGTATCCATTGCTCTATTTAGTACCATCCATTTATTATTAGATTTAGATCATGTGAACCATCCGCCACACAAATAACTGTTAATTAGCCATCACTGCTGAAGCAATAATGTGTTCGAACAAGGTAGCACATTAATATATGTAAACCTGTAATTCGAATAACAGCTGGTACTACTGTCAGAGAAAATTACTCAGCACTTATTAAACAATCAAGCCAATCAGGGGTGCCTGTGAGATTATGTTTGCAGAGGTGAGTGGATAGCACTTATCTAGTAGTAGTGTGCTATATTGCCCTGCTGTTACATGAGTACATTAGCAGCAGGGTGAAAAGATGTCCGGTTGGCAGCAGTCATGTGATAGATGTAAGATGTGCAATGTGTGGAAACTGGCCATGGCTAAATTGGGGGGGTGGGGGGGGGGGTATTGGACTTAAATAGACAAAAAAGAAAAAAAAAATTATGGGTATAAAAACATCCCAATTTACCCAGAGTCGACTGAGATAGGCTCCAGCCTACCTGCAACCCTAATAGGATAAAGTGGTTTGGCATATAAATGAGTCAATTAATCATCTTTTTTTCTTTAAATATACAAACCAACATGTTTCCAATACATATATTTCAAGAAACAAAAGTAACAGATTCTAAATGGTTAAAAACAGCCGTGCAATGGTATGGTGAGGTGATCAGGGTGTACCCAGTGTGTGTGAAGTGCTCCAGCCTGCCTGTGACCCAAAAAAGGATAAGGCGGTTTGAAAAATAAAAAGATAAAAACTTGTGTTATGTTATGAATGGTTCAATTTCATTTTGACGAGTTTAGTGGGATTATTAAAGTACTATTGTCAAAGTAGTAATGGACAATTTCATGTTCTTGTTATATTCCTTTTTACAGCGCTGATAGAACCACTCAGGTGTGTTTCATCCTTCAGAAATACAAATAGCAGCCTCTTCGGTTTTCGAATAGCTTCAAGGATACAAACAGAGAAATGCCACTTTTTGTCTCAGTGTACAGTATAGGGACTTCCTAGAGGTCAGCGGAGTCCCAGTTTTGCTGTTGAGACCCCCTTGCAATGTATTTATTGCTCCCAGCACTCCTTACTCAACACCTCAGTTGATTAACAAACACAGGTGTATTATCCTGGGTGCATAGCAGAAAAAATGGTGTGTTATTAGTTTGTAAAATGTGATGCATAAGCAGGGTTTTCCCAAGAAGCTTTTAAAATGTTGGAATAGATATTACAGTCTATCTGTTTATTATGATATAAATTATTAAAAAAAATGGCATGCAAATAACCCTGTAATTTTTTTTATCATACACCTAAGACACAAACACGTTCTCACTCCCACACACAATCTAACAGAATCTTCACAATGTCTGTGGGGGTCTGTGCTGTTTGTAATCTGAGCCAAAGCGGGGAAAAAAAACAACAAAAAAAAACAAAAAAAAAAAACAAAAACAGTGAAATCACCCACTGCCTGAGTCCTAACACTCCTGCTCAAATATTTAATTATTTAATTCAAATATAGCTCATGACATTTTCATTTATTCACTTAGCAGACATTTTTATTCAATGACATGTGAAATGTTAACAGCCAGCTTTCTGGTTATTAGCACAGAGAATGCTAACCACTGCCAAAATTAGTAACATGTTAATGTCACGCTTTCTCTCTTTGCATCAGGGTTTCTATGGAAACCCCCTGAGTGTTTAGCAAAAACCTAGTCAGAAGTGTTTTGAGAAAATGAAATTCAGCTCTCATTAAGCAAACACTTTACAAACAAAGCTGTTTCATATCAAGTCTCCTAGTAAATTATGGATCATTTTTGGCCATTTGACCATCAGATCAGGTTGCAGCTGGACTTACTAGGTTTTTTTCTAAACAGACCTGCAACTGATTCTAGGCAATAATTTATAACAACCTAGTAAGTCACTCACTCACTCATTTACCAAACTACTTAATCCTACTAGGATTTCAGAGCCTATCTCTGTCGGCGTTGAATGAAGGCCGAATGCACTTTGCTCTCCAGATTATGGCCACGTGCTTATGTTTTGGTGGTTATTGTAGTCCCATCTCTACCCCTGCACTTTTCTTGGAGATGCACTTGACTTGTTTCCTGATTGAGCGCACCCTTTTTTGTGTGTTAATCTTCACTTGATATGTTTATGTACACTCTACTGTTTCTTGGTAGTGTCTTATCGTGCATTGTTGCTAAAGTTGTCCAAGCTTTGTTTAGCTGTATATTAAAGTGTTTTAAAGGTCCCCCAATTGCTATTTCAAATGTTATAAAATAGTTTGCCCTTCTTTTGCTTTGCATGCCCTTTTTACCACCATGAAAGAGGTTATGTTTTACTTGCGATTTTTGTGTTTGTTAGTTAGTTAGCAGAATTGCAAATAAAAAAAAAAAAATAATAATAATAATATCAATAATAATAATAATAATAATTATTATTATTATTATAATAATTATAATAAAAATAGAATAAAACAATTCTTATGGATTTTTTTTTTACTATGTGAGACAGAATCATTTTATGGAAGTGCCATACAAAAGCATGAAGGTACTGTGTACTTTCTGTTAATTATAGAAAGCTATTTGAATTTTCTTGCAGTGTCTACCATTGGCATGGCTTTGGACAAGGAAGACTGTTTGATTCTAAAGGTGATCCAGATCAAATTCTGGCTCCAGGGATTTTTTAAGACATGAGATAGGAGCATTATTAGCATTTTGGATCATATGAAGAATTGCTGGAGGGCTATTACAATAAGCCCTTCAAGACTACTACATAATGCTACATAACATATGCACATTTACATTAGGGGCAGTGGTGGCCTGGTGCTAGAGTGCTGGATTACTGATCCCGAGGTCGGGGGTTCAAGACCCACTATCACTGGGTTTCACTGCTGTCCCCAGTGCACCTAACTGGATTAATAAAGGCCAGCCATGTCTCTTGCTGTCTGTGGTGAGAGAGCCATCAGTGTGTTGCTGTCCAGGGTGTACTCTGCCTTCACCCAGAGTTGGCTGAGATGGGCATCAGCCTCCCCACGACCCTAATTAGGATTAAGCAATTCTGAAAATGATGAACAATAAAAACCTACATAAAGATTAAAACTTATTCAAACCAATATCAGCTATTGTGTTTAATAACAGTGTGTTTTTAGAGCCAAAGTTAAGTAACAGATTTATGTTGACATTAGACAACATGACTTTGATTTTGTAGTTTTGTATATTTTATAGTTTTTGTATATTTTTTCTGGTTTATAATTACCTTGATGAAAACACAGGGCATTGCTAGTAGAGGAAAATAGTTCCTAAATTACTTCTACTAATGCAATGTTGTGGACACACATTTGATAATGAGTTTATTCAAGCAATCAGAAAGCTGGAAAATTATTTGATTTTCAGCTCTGATTTTTGGAAGCTGGTCAGATTAATCTTGGTTTTTAGGATGGTGGACTATTGTTTTTTCTTCCTGATTGGCTTATTGTTATTTAATTTTCCTGGAAATTATTTGCATGCAATGTTGCATTAGTAGCATTTATTTAGATGTTCACAAAGTAGCATTAGTTGTGTTTTGGATGGCAGGGAGCTGCTCAGACCAAATTAGATTTTTTTAACAGTGAAAACTGTATTTCATATACATGCTTATAAGCTATTTATGAATAATGACAGCAAGGTAAATAAACGCAGATTAATGAATATATTCTCTGGATTTTAATTAAGGTGTGTTTACTTTTTAAAACAGTTTAATAGATATCAATGCTGTCATGACTGTACCTCTATTCTCCAAACCTTGCTTACTTATTTACATTATATGTTTTCATGTATTACCATTTTATGAACACTTATGAAAAGTCATGAAAGAGTTCTGCATATTTTCTATGACTTTAGTTACAAACCAGTGATGCAACTTTGGAGAAAGCATCTTGGTGTGCAAATCACGAAGGACCTCATCTGGACCCTTAAAACCTGTCTTGCCAAGAAATCCCAGCAGCATCATTTCCTGCAGAGGCTGAAAAGAGCAAACCTCTTTCTCATTTCTACCCTCACCAATTTCTAGAGGGAGTGTCCAGACCAGCTGCCTCACTGTCTGCTCTGGGACCTGCACCGTCTCAGACTGCAAGAACATAGAGTGGAATCAGAGCTGAGAAGAGCTGAGAAGAACATCAGGATCTCTTTAGTGCTCAAATGCTGCATGTGGTGGCAACCGGCATTAAGGACGATCCCTCCCACTCCTTCCATAAATACTTTATCTGCCTTATATCAGGCAGAACATTTGTATTTGCATTTAGCTGTTGCTTTAATGTGATTTTCAGCTAAGACAGTAATGCCGACACTAAGCAGGTCAGTCTAGCTCAAAAACACAACACGGCAGCATGGCAGGACATGGATTTGATCACTTTCTGATCAGTAGCCCAAAGATTTAACCACTAAGGCATCGCCACTCTAGTAGCAGACGGTACCAGAGCATCTGTGCTACGACTACCAGACGTTGCAATGGATCTTGAGCGTTTCATGAAAATCTAGTGAGTAATCCAGTAATCACTGTCGTAAGCAAATCACCAGGGTACTGGTGGCTCAGTGGTTAAGGCAATGGATTGCTGAGTCAAAGGTTTTCGGTTCAATCCCCAGCAACAGCACTGTTGGGCCCTGGAGCAAAACCCTTGACCATCAGATGTACAAAAATTATAATTGTAAGTTGCTCTGGAAATAATTGTTTGCTGTAAGTGGAGTTTTGAGAAAATTATGAATCTCTCAATAAGCAAACACTTTACAAACAATCCTGTTTCATATCAGGATATAGTTATAGTCCCAGTAAATCATGGATCTCATAAAGCTTTGATATTTTTTGTCCAGCTGTCCATTAGATCAGGTGAAAATGATGACAAGAACAGCCCACCAGTCCGTTGCTGAGCCAACACTCACACAATCATTTACACTCACACATAGAGGTAATTTGGATAAGCCAGGTAACCTAAAGTGCATTTCTTTGAACTGTGGGAGGAAACCAGAGTACCTGGAGAAAAGCCTTTGCAGGCATGGTAAGAACATGAAAACTCCACACAGATACACCCTCACTGAGCCAGGCACATGAACCTAGGATCTTTCTGTAAGGCAGATGTGCTAACCACTACTCAACGATGCCAGCCTCAATACAATGTTTTCTCATTAAAATTCCTCAGGACACTTATAATTAATGCTTATTTGGGTTACACATTTTGACAATGTAAGAACATTGGCCTAGAGACTTACTCGTATTTGCTTACTAACCTTCAACACTCTAAAAATGTGTTAACTAACTAGACGCTTCAATGCTAAAAATGTGTTGACTAACCAGATTTTACCAGGAAAAAGTCACTGTGAATACTCAGCAATTTTTAAACTCACATACGTTATAGGCTGTAAAAGAACCTAAGTAACTTTAGAAAGCCCTCTTCCCGGAGGCAGTCGTGATACCCTTTTAAAACAGTCATCCTATAGAACGCACATCATGGCACACTTTCACATTTCAATTTGTGCACAATCCTGTGCCTGGTCCTCCATTTTTATTTATTTTTTACTTCATATCAGCTTGAGTGAGGAAATGTCCTGCACAGATGTTTGACAGTTTGAAGTAATAAAATTGAATGCATGCTGTTGACTGTAAATACACAAGAAAGTATGGGCTGTCAAGTGAGGTCAATATTCAATGTAAAATTATAACAATGTTAATTAATTAAAGGTGTTAAAGTCCATGAAAAGGTTTTCTTTGCACTGCGACATTATCTTAAATAGAGATATTTCTTATTATGAAGACCATGTGTTATGGATACATTCAAAACAAAACAAAACAACAAACAAAAGCCCATCATTACAGCAAAAAAACCCACTAATCAATCAATCAATAAACAAATAACTCAAAAAATTTGAGTTGTTTCCAGATTAGTAGCAGGATCAAATAGTCAGTTTTCCAGACACATTATAATTTCATGACCTTGGTGACTTCATTATACTGTACACACAATTAACTGTCGGTGCTTGATATAAAACAATGGAATAGAGTGGATCAAGTGTTATTTAATAATCTGCTAAATATCAAGCGTGGGTGCCATATCATTATATTTGCCTTTTCACGCAGCAATATGATACAATAATGACAATATATAGTACTAGACCCTTTAGATACTTATTTCAGTGCTTGCCATCTTCCCATTGATATATAATACCATTTGTGTTTGTGTGTTTCCTTTATGTTGACTGTGAATACATCCCTCAGTGGCAGTATTATTGTAAGGCACTGACACGTTTTACCCAAACTGCATGATAGCATAGACGCTACAATTTATAGATTTTTTGGAGAGGTTTATTCTATCCAATAACCCTAAAAGATTGAGTTGAGGCAACTGGACTTCTTACTGTGTTGTATTTTTTTTCTTTTTTTTTAAAAAAAAAAAAACAACAAAACAATTAATTACTTCATTATTTATTTATTTATTTATTTTTTTTAATCCAAAAAGCATCATCAATTAGAAAATCTGGTGGAAAGTTACAGCCTTATATAGGCTGAGGAAAAAACTCAAGTCAAATGCAAATCACTTTCCCCTCCATTCATTCCATCAGTAAACAACCCTAGTGGACGAAGGACCCTAACAAGCATTAGAATGGATGGGGGACAGTGAATTGCATTTGACTTGAGAGTTTTGTCCTATAAGCCTGAAACTTTTCACTAGATGTTCTAACTGATAAAGCTTTTTGGATTAAATGCAAAACAACCTCAAAAAAAAAAAGTTGCCTTGACTCAAGCTTTTTAGGATTACCATTTGTCATTTTTATACAACTGAGGGTTAAGGATCTTGCTCAAGGGTCCAACAGTGGCAGCTTGGTGGTACAAGCTTGAACTCACGATCTTCCGATCAGTAACCCAGAGCCTTAACCACTGATCCACACTGACATGTATGCGCATTTTATGTAGTCCTTTATGCTGTTTTATTGTTATGTGTTGCACCAAGTTGTCCTGAACATGTATTTGGTTCCATTTTTTATATTATATGGCGTAATGACAACAAAACCCACTCAAAACTCAGCAGGGCTGATGCAGGCGTTATCCAGACCTACTAACGCTGCCATTAAGAAATGTACTACTCTTACTGTATGCATAATGCTGAGACAGAACTTAGACTCTTACATAACTATATTACTCGTAGTTACACAAAGCCTTCAGAAGCATGCTTGTGAATATTCTTGGGCCATTTACAAGATGTAAACCTTAGCTTGTTTGTGGGATTTAAAAGAGCTGTATACAGAGTGGCTAGAAGCTTTTATTGATGTTTTTGTTTTCTCGCCAAATCTCTTGAAATAAAGGGCTGGAATCAATTTCCCATCCTGCTTTTAAAACCCAGAGGAAATGCAAGCAGAATTACTCACTTAATTAAGCTGGTGAGAGAGAGAGCAAGAGAGAGACAGAGACAGAGAGAAAGAGAGGGAGAGAGAGAGAGAGAGAGAGAGAGTGGCAGTGGAGGGAAAGACAGAAAGATGAATGATTTAGCAGGATAGAAGATTAAGAATGAACAGCTAATGCGGAGATGCAGAACAACAATAGGAATGATTGGGGAACATATGCCTGACGTGCTGCAGCGAGAGGATCAGCATCACTCGATACATCACTTATTCATCTCCTGTCTTTTAGCACTTTTGGACAACACTGATCGCAAACTCTGCCTGTGTTCAGTGAGCTGGTCGTCCCCAGGGTGCATGATGAACTAGGACATGTGAAAAATTAAAACTTCACTCATTGCAACATATGTTTCTCCTAGGCAAGAAAAAATATCCAAAAATGAAGGACCCAGCTTGGGTAAGATGGAGGGTGGGTTTAAAAAAAAACAACAAAAAAAAAAACCCAACCTTTCCCTCCACATATTTTGCCTGCTGTAATTACTTGGTCTGGCCTTTCCTAGTGACCCGTATCATTTAATACGCTTGTTCAGCTTATAATTAGCCGCTTAATTCAAGACAAAAGACACTTCAGTTACTCTTTGTGCTGCACTGGTCAGGGGATAATTACATTGCCAACAATACATTTCAACAAAGTTTTTTCGAAAAAAGTACAAAATAGGAATGAAACTTAATATAACAGCATTTTCTTAAATGCAGCCTCTCACACAAAAGCGCTCCTTATCCTCCAGGCCAAATGATTCAGATTATAAAAGTGAGAAAGAGATCCATGCTGAAATAGAAGCCAGGGTCAGACACGGGGCAACATTTCTCTACCTGTCAATCAGAGCAGAAAGGAAGTCGAAGGTACATCTATTGCTATTCTCTTTCTATCACCTGAAGTGAATGCTAATCAGCTACGCAAACCAGCCCTGCTTTGACCCTTTAGGGTAGTTTGAAATGCATTTTCAATTGATGAGAATGGAAAATGATCCCGTCGACTCACTCCTAAGGTGCAAATAGGCAGCTTCGTCTGACATGAGTCACTGTGACCTGTACTCAGGCAGATAAGGTATTAACTTACTAAGGTCGACTTAGAACCCGATCCACATCCTTGTTTTACTCAGACTGGTAGCAGTTTTGAAGTAATGCTAGGTTTTTACCTTTTTCAGTTTGAGTAGACTGAATATTAAGAGAAAAAGATCTGATTGCATACAGACCAAGAGCTACCCTGTATTCAGTTGTACATTCCTCTCCACTCAGAAATTACCTTACCTCCAAGCCTGGGGAGCAACACCAACAACAACAAGTGTGCATGCATTAACAGGTGTGCAGCCTTTTCAGTTGCTCCTACCCTTCCCGTACTTTTAACACTTTTTTTCTTACTTACTTTAACTTTTTTTCTTGTACTTATTATATTATTGTTCATAAGTAGCTGCCCTCTCAATATGTGGGTTGAGAAAGTTTTTTATCGCTGCTGAACTTTTACTGTCATGGAAAGTTGGGACCGCAGCGCAGCGACAACATGTCGCATGCTTTGTTTACTCCAGGGATCAGCTGATCACCCTGAAGCCGGCGGGACTAGCGGCCAGACCCACAGACTTACTGACTGAAATCTGGAGAAAAACACCTTGGAGATGCAGAGGAGGAGGACAGAAGAGGAGAAAGAGGGAGGCAGCGAGACAACGAAGTCTTAGAGAGAGGAAAAGGTACAAGCCGTGTCTCCCGTCTATTATAATAGAGAAAGTTAGGTCACTGGCGAATAAGATGGACGAGCTGATAGTGCTAGCCCAGAGTCAGAGGGAGTATTGAGAGTCACGGGCTTTCACACTGTCTGGGCCAACAGAAACTGCATTGTGAGCGGTAAGCAGAAAGGAACAGGGCTTGCCATTCTTGTCAATATCTGGTTTTGTAACCCTGCCCACATTACCTTCAAATAGTGAAGTTATGGACTGGACATTGAACTGTGTGCTGTTGGACTCAGACCATATTATATGCCTAGGGAATTTTCCCATGTCATCTTAGTGGCTGTTTATGTTCCTTCTTCTGCCAACCCCCCTGCTGACACTGTTACCATACGCCATGCGCTACCATAGCACCCAAGTGCTTTCATTGTGATCTCGGGTGACCTCAACCATGTCACCATGGACACTACACTGTCAAACTTTGTGCAGTACGTGGACTGTCCCACCAGAGAGGAGAAAACTTTAGACCTGCTGTATGCAAATACTAAGGATATTCATACTGGATCAACTCCAACCCATGGTTAGACCACATATGGACCCACTTCTGTTCACTTACCAGCCTCACCTTGGAGTTAAGGATGCCATCATCTACCTGCTTAACCATTTCTACACCCACCTGGACCGGCCAGCAAACATGAGGGGGTCATGTTTTTTTACTTTTTCAGTGCATTCAACACCATCAGGCCGACCCTCCTGGGTGAGAAGCTGACAGTGATGCAGGTGGATGCCTCTCTTGTGTCCTGGATTGTGGCCTACCAGACTGCAAGGCCACAGTATGTGCGCCTGCAGCACTGCATGTCGAACATGGTGGTCAGCAACACCGGAGCACCACAAGGAACCATCCTCTCCCCTTTTCTCTTCACCCTACACACAGCTAACTTCAGCTACTGCACAGAGACCTGCCACCTTCAGAAGTTTTCTGATGACTCTTCTGTAGTTGGATGTATCAGTGGAGGTGATAAGACAGGATATCAGGCGCTAAATCATCTATAACTTAATATGACCAAGACCAAGGAGCTGACTGTGGATTTCATGAGATCGAAAACACCATCGACCCCTGTTTCCATCCAGGGTGTCAATGTGGAAATGGTGGAGGATTACAAATACCTTGGAGTTCATATTGACAATAAACTAGACTGGGTTAAGAACACTACCACACTTCACAAAAAGGGTCAGAGCCATTTCTTTTTTGAGGCGGCTAAGGTCGTTCAATATCTGCCGAACATTGCTCAGGATGTTTTATGAGTCTGTTGTGGCCATATCCTCTATGCTGTTGCATGCTGGGACAGACTGAGGGTTGCAGACACAAACAAACTGAACAAAATGATTCGCAAAGCCAGTAACATTGTGGGGATGGAGCTGGATATATATATATGTGTGTGTGTGTGTGTGTGTGTGTGTGTATTTATGTATACATAGATATTTGTAATTTTTTTTATTGAGACTTTTATCTTTATCTTATCTTTTTCTTTACTTGGTATGGAGCAACTGTGTGCACACAATTTCCCCCAGGTTTAATGAAGTATTCTGATTCTGATTGATTCTGACAACACAAAAACGTTGTTCAGTATGTCTCCAGTTTATTTCACGATTTTATGGGCTTATATACATAGACAGTCACTGGGGTGAGGCAGCACAGGATAGGTCAGTTCCAAGAAAGCATGACGTTTAGTTCACAGGATAGTGAGTGATCACCTGTACAGCAGTGGATAGTTGGACCGTGTTCACCTGCACAGTTGCAGCCTTTCTGGTTGCTACATGTGAGCCTTTGTTTACAAAAAGCAAAAAAGCAGAACAGGAAAAAAGAAAAAAACATTGTGACCAATTTTACCTGTCATTTAATCAGACATCCATTATGAGGCTTTTAAAAATCTTAGCATGCATTTTATCTGATTCATTCATTAATTTAAAAAAAGGAAGTCTTTTTTTTTTCTTCATGTTTAACCTGGGTTCTTTGAGATAGCTAGTATTATTACTTGCAGACTGGCAAAATTGTGAATTCCCATGAAACATGACCTAAATTTCCTGGCTCTCTTATGTTCTTTTGATATGCTAATTTGTGTGAGTTATTGTTTTGGGGTGGCACACAGACTGAGGAATGTCTGCTGATGCAGGGTGCAAAAACGCCCCAGAGGAGTTTCCTGGAAAACAATAAAGGAGAAAGATGGGCCATTAATGGTGTTTGAAAGCTCTCTCTCTCTCTCTCTCTCTCTCTCTCTCTCTCTCTCCTCTCTCTCTGACCAATAGTACAAGAACTGTCACATACTTGATTACAAGATTTCCCTCACGTCTGCTAGCTGAGTTATAAACAACAGGGTTTTGCTAAATGTTTATTTCTTAATCTGTCAAGCTGAGGGAACATGGAGATGACAAGGAGTGATGCTGTGAAGACATCTGATCTGTCCTCTATTGTTTTGTTGTGGTGACAAGATGAAACAGCATTACCCACAGTCTTATTATCTTATTACTGCATTCTTATTGCAACTCTGCCAAATGCACTTTAAATACCCCCGTCTCAAATAGTGCTTATACATTTAGCAGATTAAATCTTTCACTCAACCTGAATGTTGAAGTTATATAGAATAATGTCTCAAGTGCTACCAGCGTGACAAAACCATAATACGTTTTCGAACTTTTTGATGGATGTATCCTATATATTTTCTCCCAACACTTGCTTTTAGATTGCAAACATTCTCCTAAAAAATAACCCAAATAAATCACTAGAGAGAGTTTCTGTCCCTGCTCTGCTGTGGTGATGGGAGTGGTGATGTTGGCAGCATCTTGACTAGGATACAGAATCATGGACCTCCATTGAAAGCAGATCCATCCATCTTTGCCTTAGCTCCATGGAGACCTATCTTGCCATCATGTCCTGGCCAGGAAGCATGCTTTAACTCCATGTTTGTACAGACACTGGCTAACTAACCATATCGTCTCTGACAGACAAGCTCTCTTCCTCTGCTTTGCCTCCCTCCTTCCTTTCACACTCTGTTTGGCCCTCGCTTTGCTGTGATGGCTGGGCTGAGTGGAAGCCAAAAGCTGGCACTCTGAAGCTTGCACTGAATTTGCACTTTAGAAATGAAAGTGTCAAACAAGGCTTCAGATAAAATTTTGTCTCCAATGTGGATCAGTTTTTCTTGGGATTGGTTCATGTTGGCTGGCACAGTGACTTAGTGTTTGGCATGTCTTCCTCACAGCAAGAAGGTTCTGGGTTTGAGTCCCAGGCTTGTCAAGGGTGTTTCTGTGAGGAGTTTGCATGTTCTTCCTGTGCTTGTGTGGGTTTCCTCTGGGTATTCCAGTTTCCTCCCACAGTCCAAAGACATGCACATTAGGCTAATAGGCTGTTCCAAACTGTTCCTAGATATGGATGTGAGTGTGAATAGTTAAGTGTGTGTTGGCCCTGCAATGGACTGGCGAGTTGTTCAGGATGTACCCCACCTATGCCCAGAGTCAGCTGACATAGGTTCCAGCCCCCCGTAACCCTAGTAGGGGTAAACTGTTCAGCAAATGAATGAATGAACAAATGAATGGATGCTTCACGTTATGCATTGAGTGACAGTCTTAGCATAAATGCATTAGCAATGTAAAATTGGATTGACATGATGCAGAACTATATATCCATCCCTGGTGGCATTGTTTTCATAATAGCATAATAAATATTATGTGAATCCAAACAGTAAATTGATGTTTCCCTGCCTTGGTGTCTTACTGCTAGATATCAAGCTAATATGAGTTGGGAGTGGAAAACTGATCTTCACAAATAGAGCACAGGGCTGAGACCAGCCCCGGCACGCATCCCTTTACTCATGAGAACGTGGTGATTTATGGCCTTGCTGCTACCACAACACTTTATGTCATTAGCCAGAGCCATAGCTAAATGCCAGCCATCTGACAGGCTGAATAATGCTGTGCTAATCCATTCACTTTCTGCTGTCCTTTATGCCTCAGACATAGAAAGATCTTTGCTGTAGCTTTTTTCTCTCTTATTTTCTCTCACTGATGCTGTGAAGAGAGTAGAAATAACATTGATCACGTAATCGTGATCATTATTACCAAATATCAGTAGCAATGTAATGGTGCCTGAAAACAAAATTATACCGTAGTTATGGACTAAGGCAGAGGGATAAGTGTCGGATTCAAGCTGTATGTCAATGTCTTATAGAGTAATCTAAACCTACATGATTGCTCCTGCTGCATATATTTCCAGATCTTTTATGTTATTCTGAGCCATCATAATAACATAAAGGCATAAGCTGAGATTTATATTCTAAAAATTATATAGCTTTAATGACATCCAAAGGACCAGTATTGATTAAATGTCCAGTCTGAACACAAAGTAAACAGGAGGCAAACATACGGTGTGTGGTGGTAAAGTGTTTAGCACGTCCACCTCACAACAAGAAGGGCCTGGGTTTTGACTCCTGGGCTCGGTGAGGGTAGGAAAGAAAACATGTGTTATTTAATTGATGGACAATGTACAAACCACACAAATAAACAACTTGCAGTTATCTCTCATAATGCTGTCTTTGTAGTGACAGCACGCGCTTGAGCAGAATAATCATAATTTTTAGTTATAGAGTCTGTATCTACTACACTTGACTACACTTGTATTACTAGTACTAGATGAACTCTACTTGGCGACACGATGGTGTTGTGGCTAGCATGTCCACTTCACAGCAAGAAGCTCGTGGGTTGAAGAGCCGGGCTCAGCGAGGGTATTTCAGTATGGAGTTTGTATGTTAACCCTGTGCTTGTGTGGGTACTTTGGTTTCTACGACAGTCCAGAAATGTGCACATTAGGCTAATTGGGGGTTCCATATTGCCACAAGGTGTGGGTGTGAGTATAAGTGTGAATGGTTATATGTGTGTTGTCCCTTTGAAAGACTCACCAGCACACCCCAAACATTTTCTAATGGGGTTAATGTGTGGTGCAAATTCATGTGTAAAAATGATTCCTTATGCTCCCTGAGCCAGTCTTTCACTATTTAAGCCCTGGTTTTATATCAAGGCTATCATGGGAATAAAAAATATCTATTGATGGGATAATCGGTTCATTCAGTACATTCATGTCTTCAGCTGGCTTCATTTTATTGCCTTATAACAGTGTTGAGCCTTGAACTGACAAACAGAAACAAAATAAGATTGTACAGTGGCTGCTATACATGATGGGTACCTCGCTTCATGTGCTTTCCTTTTTACCCTGATATGCCCATCAACTTGAAACAGGGTAGGGCTCATCAGATCACATGACCTTTTCCATTGTTCCAGAGTTAACCCAATTTTAGTAATCGCAGCAATTACCCTGATTGTTTTATTTGCTTGATGGAGGCCAATAATTTGCCATCTCTGAAATGCAGTGATAACGTTTCCACAAGTAGGGTGTAGATATCTTACAACATGGTTGGACGATGGTTAGCCTAATGTGCATGTCTTTGGACTGTGGGGGGAAACCGGAAGAATCCCATGCAATCATGAGAGAAGCATGCAATCTCCACACAGAAACACCCACAACAAGCATGGGACTTGAACCTAGGACCTTTCTGCTGTGATACAGATGTGCTAACCAATACAGGACCATGCTGCCTCTCACCGCCTCCGTTAAGGTTAAATAGCATTGCCAGGTGAAAGATACTAATCACTCCAATAATTACCAAAGACCCTTTGCCTATTTCTTCATTTAAATCCAGGTGGCAACATGTTTTATTATTATCATTTTATTATTTTTTTTTTTTGCAGGACAGTGTATATGGTGTGAAAGGTGAAAATTCAGCAGCATCAACTCAATATTAATCGTTTTCCATGTCTGTGAATCCCTAGGTTTATATTACCTTAGAAGAAAAGGTACACAGGCATGTCTGAGTAAATAACAAAGGATTTTAGTCTAGACTTTGAAACTGATTGTGTCTGGGTGCAAATCATAAAGATGAAGGTTATTTTATAGCTGGTGGGCTTGGTGGGATGTAATGAAAAACCTTTCTCAGGGAAATTTGACTGTCAGACAACATAATGTCAATAACACCGAGCTAAAATGGTCAGAGTTTCTGCTGCTACCTGCAGACAAAGAATTATGGGCAGCCAAAACCTTGTTTTGATAAGACCAATGATCTACAGTTTCTCTTTTCAAGCATCACTTAACCACTAGGTTTGTACACACAAATGAGGTAAGAGTATATTACTACTACAGTGAAAGGCACAGTTAAATGTTTAAAATGTACAGTGCACACAAAAATGTTCATGCATTTTGCCAGTCAATCCATCCATTATAAATACTGCTTCTCTGTAAGGGTCACAGGGAGTAGCTGGAGACACTCCTAGCAGACTGTGGGGTACACCTTGACCAGGTCAACAGACATAACAAAGAAACAAAGAACCATTTACAGTTTACAGCCACACATATATATCTGCAACAATCTGCAAGCCTTTGTTGGCCACTGTTGGTGGAAACCAGAGCACCTGTAGGAAACCTTTGCAGACATGGAGAAAGCATGAATCACTGCACAGAATGAACCAACATACTTACTGCAGTGCTAATAACTGTGCCACCCCATATTGACAGAGCTTAAAGCTGTACATGGGGTATTTTTTTGTTATAAAAATTAAAAAGATTATTTCATCAATTTAGAACTTAAGATAAAGATGAACCTTTGCTGCTAATTACACAGTTGAGGTCACTCACATTGTATTTAAATACACATTGAATACCACATTTCTGAATCTGCCAAATAAATAAATAAATAAACAAACAAACAAACAAACTCTTTACTTGACCTGTCTAAAATGAGTCACTAATTTGTGTGTGTGTGTGTGTGGTGGTGGTGCGCACAAAAATGCTCAGGCCTGTGACTCAAACCCAGGACCTTCTTGCTGTGAGGTAGATGTGCTAACCACTACGCCATCACGCCACCCTACATCCAGACTCTGTAACTAAAAAATTACAATTATTCTGCTCAAGTGACTGCTGTCACATTGAAGCTGGGAGATAGCTGCAAGGGGGGTTGTTTCTGTGGTTTGTGCATTGTCTCTCAATGACAAAACTCATGCTTTCTTCCTGACCTCCATTGCACCTGTGCCTCCTAAAAGGGCCACCTCGGTGAACTGCTGTCAGATCATTGTAAACTTGACAGAACTGGGATGGCATCCATCACTGGTTCTCTCCCTTTCTCTCTCTCTCTCTCTCTGTCACACACACACACACACACACACACACACACACACACACACACACACACACACACACACACACACACACCTGTGTTCTACAGAATTATACAAACAGATATATCTGTTTCTGAATGCTGTTCCATTCCACTATGGAGTTGAAGTGCCACTCATCTTCCAGACCTCATCTTGCTCCCTCCCTTCTTCTCAGTGAAATGGTCCAAGAGCAATTGGAAGCAATCATGCAACACCTAACGCTTGCTGTCTTGCTCAATTAGGAAACATTTTGTTTGATCATTCTGAGAGGCCTGTCCATATGCTGGGCCATATGTTAACTTTAATGGCACCACATCACCCAGCATGTCTGTGTGACAAAATGTACTAAAACTCATTATGTCTTTTATTCAAGTATAGGTATTTTGATGCAACTATCAATAGGCCATTTTAGACCCAAATATCCTAAATGATTAGGAGGATTCTGTCACTCAGCAGCATTTTTACCTTTCTTATAGTATCGTCACAGCTTGTTATCATCTTATTCGTGTTGCTAAGAAGACCTACTTAAGCTGTTGAGACTGCCTGCCTGCTCTTGAGCATATTTTCTTATTAAGGAAGACGCGTCATGGGATTAGCCATGTCCCTAATGAGGAGGGTGGTGTTGTTAACATGTAGGTAATTACAGCTAGTGGTAGTGTGAGGTGTCTGTGAGCGTGGGGTGAGATTGATGCCCTCTGATCAAGAATCAGGCTTTAGCTCTCACCTCCTGGGAGATGTAGGAGATGGAGCCTAGCAGAGTGTGCATTCATCATCCACTCAGCACACACAAGTCAGAGAAAGGAGCACAGAGAACACACACATAAACGCTTCCAAACTGCATTTACTTGAGTTTGCAAGTTCACCCTCGATATGATGAAGCAAACATGACACTTATACAAGAGTTTATTGACTGAGAGCACAAAAGCAAACACATATATATCCATATGATATCCCTCACATTCCCCCATAGTCCAATTTAAAGTAGACAGTTGACCTAATCCACGTGTCTTTGGACTGTGTGTGGAACTGAAGTACCCTGAGCAAAACCAACACTGGTGCAAGAAAATGCAAACGCCACCCTGAAAATCTATAGCTGACCAGCAGGTTATGAACCTGGTACCTGCTTGCTGTGAGGTGGTTCTTACACCACCATGCTAGCATTCTAACAATGCAAAATGATGCATGCAGCCTCTGGATGAGGTTTACACAGCTATTTGCCAAGGCTTGTTGTGATCAGCATGAAAACTGATCCAGCATAATGTGGGAGTTGTGTTGATTGCCAGCTTTCCATTGATCCTTAGCATGAATGCTTACAAATATTAACAGTTCAGGTTTGGTGTTTGTTTAAGCAGTTAAAGCTAAACCAATTTTACCAATTTATATAATGTTCCATTAGGTGATGCTCAGTTATCAGCTATGTACCTCTCTTTACCTGAGTGTCCAAGACATAAAGCTGCAGGTCTAATGATACGACTACAAAGTCGTTTACCAATCTCTGGCCTAAGGTGGCCTCGTACCAAGTACACTTATGAACCACCTTGTGCAAAAATGGTGTTTGTTTTGAAAAGCCTATGGTGCCAGATATCACGCCTATTTCTTGCATGCTGTCCATTTATTCTCAAATTTCCTCCCCACTGGTGTTGGGCCACATGGTAGAGCTTTCTGTGGCTTTGGGGTGCCCCAGTTTCCTTCTTCTGGGCTTGTCCTTGTGCTTTTTTCTTGGTGCCACCTAATCGAAGTCTTTGAATCCCTTTTTTGTCTAACACTTCCCTAAGACCAGTTTGCCATGGGGCACCCTCCACCCCATTAAGGAGGCAATTCATAAGATTGGAGTCATTAACTATTAGTTAGATATGAGGCATCAGGGATGTAACTGGCAGGGCAAAATATTTGATCTATTGACTGGTTGCATATGTCAGACCTATGACCTGTTTTGCTGAGGCCGAGAAAATATGCGGCTGTCAAACAACATCCACTTCATCAACTGAGTTGGTGTCCTGGTAAAGGGAGAGCTCAAAGCAGATGGTAGATAGAAGGATTGCGAAAGTATTTTTCAAGGCTTGACTGCTTTATCATTTATCTTGATACATTTTCAATTACAGCCTTTGATATCTTATTTTAATATACATTTACAGTAGCAGTAACTCTCGTGAGTTAATATGTCACCTGACATCGTGCCATGTGTGCATCTGTGATTTGCATAATGCACAAAACATTTGTGATCAGTAGGGGAGAGCCTAAAAATTAATCAGCTCTCCAATATTCTTGTGCACAGAAAAATCGGCCAAATTTCAAATTGCAAAACATACATTTTTTGGAGCAGATTTTCTTATTTCTTTACCTTGGGACTTGCATGACCGTATACACCAGACAGATCATACATTTAAATGTTTTATGATACTATCTTTGCATACAAGAAGACTATGTACTGTACAGTAAATTAATTTCCCCATTTCCAGTTTTTCACCTAACACTTTGCTGCAGCAACAAGCTATGACAAGGAAATGATGGTACATGAGTGATACTTTTCATTCTAGCTTTTTTTTCCGACCAACGATTTGTTGTTAGCTCCATTAAAAGCTTATTAATTTTTTAGTTTTTTTCAGTTTGAAGTTTGGCCCAGGCCAAACTTTCCTCCCTGTGCTTGAGTGGGCTTCCTCCGGGTACTCAGGTTTCCTCCTACAGTCCAAAGGCATGCACATTAGGCTCATTGGCTGCTCCAAATTACCCGTAGGTGTGGATGTGAGTTTGAATGGTTGCATAGTGTGTTGCCGTACGATGCTCTGGCGAGCTGTTCAGGGTGAACCCCACCTTTACCCAGTGACAGCTGAGATAGGCTCAGGCTCCGTGCGACCCTAGTTGTAGGATTAAGTGGTTCAGCAATTGACTGTGTGTGTGAGAGAGACACACACACTCACAGCTACACAGTATATTACCCTCTTCACCTGTGACAGTAGTGATGCGACGGTTTATAGCATCACAGAAACTTGAAAAAAAGCTGGTGAATGTACACACATGCGTGTGTGAGATTTCCGGAACACTGATTTAAATAACAAGACCATGTTTTATTTCTTTATTTGCAGTGCTATGCATTTAAAGTTAGAATGAAACCGACCGAAATTTCCACCTGCCAGGCACTACGGGAGTACAGCATTTGTTACATCTTTTCAATTAGCTTTTGTTATATACTAGGTATACCCCCCCCCCCCCCCCGTCAGGTCTGTTTATATCACTTGGAAAATGAAATCTGTGTCAAAACATTTCACAGTGCTTACTCCTTTAAAAATCCTAACCCATGCATTTTCTGCTCCGTGTCTGTCGGAGAGGGAGGGATGTTTTTTTTTTTTTCATCATGCCTTAAAATGTTTTGTTTCCCTGTGCCGATTTTCCTACCCAGCACTATCTAGGCCACACTTTGCTGTTTCAAACAAACATTTGGAGGCAGCTAAATATAACCCAGCATAATTTATAGCTCGTCCTCTGAGAAACTCTTAGTTTGGTGGAGTCACTCTGAAGTGAACTTGTCTTGCTTGATCACAAATGAAAGCTTCCGACATGTTTATTCAAACATGCATTGTCTAAGTACTCTCTGCTTTATGCTGTTACTTTTGGGATAGATTTGGTCTTTGATATTAGCTTGCTGTAGATTGTCCAGTCAAGAGGAACACAATGACAGGTTTAAGATGCTCTCAATTGCCCCTACTGCTCATCAACCAGTAAAAGTCAATAGACACGAAACACAGTGCTCGCTAGCTCAAATCAATAGACTTTACAGCTCACACATATCACACATCATAACCCAAGTGACAGGACTGAAAGCCATATCCCCGTGTTTGTGTGCATCATATCTTAATGAGATGGGTTACTCGGCAAGATCCTGCTGCTTTACTGCTTTATATGTAAAATCATTCCTGTTCAATTCTGAATAATCCAGACACTGTATATATCATAATAATAAGCATGCATGCACCTGTGGCCCTGGATCAGATGTGGAACCCCATCCCCCTGCCCCCCACCCCACCCCAAC
>JAOUQZ010000031.1:5526090-5528590 GCA_028564935.1 Neosilurus hyrtlii
ACACACACACACACACACACACACACACACACACACACACACACACACACACACACACACACACTCACACACACCATACTGCTTCACCTACAAGCCCAACCCTCTGCTTGCTTTCTGTGCTGACGTTTTGACCACAGGCCATTTTGGAGCTGTTTATTTACAGGATGTTGGTTATAAATCTTCCATAGTTAAAGAATACGTCTCCGTTTTCCTCCACATACTTTGGGTATAAGAGCTTATTGTGATTTATCTCATTGCTTTTGCAAACCAGGACACAATAATCCTCTTTAAACCAGCTACTAGTTTCAGAGTGTGTGCGAAAAGGAACGTGCTGAGAAAGCCACGATTTATGCTCAGCTATCAGAGAAACATATGGCGTCAGGCCACTGAGGACACCTTCAAAAGACTGATGGTGTGTCTGACTTTAGCATTTGAACATTTAGAATGCAGATTAAGTCTAGACTAGATTTCATTCTTAAATACAGCTGCAAGCACTGATGACAAGTGCAGAATCCAGTCGGATGGGAGATAAACATAGGAGTAGCTTGGAATAATAACAGAATTATTATTCATTCATTTATTTGATTCAGCCGACTCTGGGTGAAAGTGCGATACACCCTTAAGAGCTCACCAGTCTATCACAGGGCTAGTAAAACACACAACCATTCACACTTACAGGTGGAATTTGGAACAGCCAGTTAGCCTGACACGCATGCCTTCGGACTGTGGGAGGAAACTGGAGAACCCTGAGGAAACCCGTGCAAACTCCGTCCAGAAATGCCCTCGCCAAGTCTGGGACTTCAACCCATGACCTTCTTGCTGTGAGGTGATTCCAGAATGATTATGGAACAGGACATTATATGCAACATGGCAGGCACAGACAACAGTTAAAATTTAAACCTTTAATAACTTCAAAGTTTACAATTTATATAAACAGCACTTTATCCAAGTAAACATTACAAAAATTATTATTATTTTTAAAAATGTATTTGTTTAATAGGGACTTTGACAGTGAAATGAAGTGTGATTAAAAGGTTCCGGTCTGTTCCTCTAGCAAATAACTGGCGCATTGCAGAGTCATGCCTGGGCAGCAGTAGCGAGCAGTAACTCTCATGATTCATGTTGCCACATGACATCATGGAATCGACATCGGAGACTGTGTTACATGTATTTTTTGTGCAATTTTATTATTTGTACAATTTACAAGAAGCTGTGACTGGCAGAAGAGACCCTTAACATGCTTCAATATGCCTCAGGCAATGAAGCAATGAACCAGACGCAGAACTTTTTTTGATCGTACCTCCTATAACCACTAAAGTCTAATCTTGTTCAACCCATAAACCCAACCAAGAAATGTTGACAAAGGGTTTGGATAGACATTTCTTTTTTTGGAACCTCTCTGCTTGAAGGGGAAGGCAGAGTAAGGAAAGATAAGACTGTCTCTCCAGGAAGTCTATGAAGTCTATCCAAACACACATATTCAAGAAATCTATCCAAACCTCTACGATTCCTTTGAAAAGCCTCAAATCTGAAAACTGCTCAGAACACAAACACATGCCTATAGTGAATATTATAGCAATAACTATATCATAAATATATATAACTATACAGTTCATATCATTTGCTATTTCAGGACACAATATATATGACTCACAACGTTTAGTTATATACTTACAGCTTGGGCTTGCCTAAAATATTGGTGGTGTGTCTTTGAATATTGCACACTGGCCTTAGTGTCTGATCATTGTTCTCTGATCGTTTTCAAAAGGAAATCTGATCATGTTTTTTTCCGCAAAGGGAATCATCTGATTTCAGGTGGTGACTTTGATGGATTCGTCAGTACTGTAATGATGGCAGATGGAATAATGGATTATGAAATAGGCAAAATTGTGAGGGTATTTTTAAAACAAACAAACACAACTTGAAACCAATGCATGATGCTACAAACTTTTTTTCATTTCAGTTACTTAATCTTATTCCCAAAAGTGTGTTGTGTATAAAAATAAATAAATAAATAAATAAAAACAGAGATAGAAATACGACTTGGGAAACCCTTGGCAATTTTTGTAAAAATATGCCTTAGGTGGAGGGGGGTGCCATATTGGGCATTACATCATGGGTACATTGAAACCAGTACTACTTTTATCTGGGGCAGGAGCATTTGGGACTCCCTCAGCTATTTCCCGCAGTTTCCGCTATCGCCAAAGGTTTCCTAAGTGGCCGCCATGCAGCTTCTCGTAATCAGTGTTGTTTACAAACTTATAAATAAGCTAAGTATTACACTCCTTCAAAAAATGTGATTTCTTTTTTTTCTTGTAATGTTTTTTTATACAAAAAAAAATCTATATTTGTACACAGGAAGCCAAACGAACGTATTATTGTTATGCACTACTTACTGGTTCATTTAGGTTTAAAAACTGGTTCACCCCAGCCACATTTCAAGATAACTCCTCACCAACATGGCATGATAGGCACCCAAGGATTTTTTCAAAGAGCATAA
>JAOUQZ010000031.1:5533590-5555064 GCA_028564935.1 Neosilurus hyrtlii
CTTTTATCAGTCTTTTATTTCATACTAGTATCTGTACTTCTGAAATAAAGAGTCTGTGTACTTTTGTGATCTTGGTAAGCCCATGCTTTAATACTTCTACTTCTATAAATAGGTTGAACTGGAGATCACTTCATCCTTTTAGATACCTGCTGATTTGTTCTCAAGAACTTTTACCGTATTCCAGGTCGAGAGATGGGATCATTGGTTATTAGGACTTGAAAGCATAATCTGAAAATGTATTGTGTTTCGCTTGATTGCTGGAGAACAATCTTACCCAGACAATGAAAGGAAATTATAGCAAGGTGGTTCAATCTGTAGCCAACGTATAGCTTCTGAGTACAGTTTTCTGTCTGTGTGGATTTTTGCATATTGCTTCAAGTCTGAGGGGTTCCTCTGTGTTCTATAGTTTCCTCCCACCTTTTAAAACTGTGCCACTAAATTGCCTGTATTGTAGATTCTTCTAGATGTGACACTGACAGCACACACACACACACACACACACACATACACACACACACACACACACACACACACACACACACACACACACACACACACACACACACACAGTAACATCTAAAGTTAATTTGACTAATGGAATACAGATTCAGCTTGACCTAAGTCTGTGTATAGGGTATTTTTTTTCTGGTCTATGATGAAATTAAATGTGTCTGGATGTATTCAAGAGCAAGATGCCACCCTTTTGTCTTTAATTCAATAGCCATTTAGTATTGTTTATTCTTTGATTCAAACAACAAACAATAATTTTGGTAACATGTACAGTTGAAAATGTTATATACATATATATATATATCAAGAACAATCTTATGTAGTAGATAATGCTGAAAATTTCCAGATTACATTTGTTGAAACACTTGAAATAGATTTACTATTGTTCATTATTGCTACTGTTAATACATTAAAGAAATGCTTTTGAAATTAAAAACATGTTGATATCGGAAAATATGTTATTTATAATAGTGTACTTTCATATTGGCTTGCATAAATAAATCCTATAAGTCTGCTTGACTAAAAAGGGAATTAGTGTACTATGCACTTTCCTATTATTATTGTTTACCATCAAATAATTAACAATAAAGTACTGATTGAACGTTTGATTGAAAATAAAGATCAGCCTTTTATCTTGCTGAATATAAGCCATTTATGGCAAAGGATAAATATCACCAAAATCCATTTCCTTTGCTTGCTTTTCATCATTTCAGATTCATTTTGTGATTATAACTAACCAATGATCTTGAATAAACTGGGTGCAATTACTGAATACAGACAATGAGGGTAGATTGAAGATTGCCATTAGTGCCTGTAGTGATGTACTGTTTAGTATGTGATCACTATGTGCTTTTTAAAAATAGCAAGAGGGTGACGGTAAAGGAGGACGACATGATGTCTGAAAAAATCAGCAGAATTTTCCAGCTGCTCCAGCTTGACTGAAAATGTGTTTCTGTATATGCTGATCTTATTTTTATGCAAACAAAACAAGGCTGCAGTATATACATCCTAACCACAGAATAGCCAATAGGATAATGTACTCATGTCTCCAGGTCAACTCTGTTCACACTGAAATATACCACAGTGGCAAATTTCTTTGTTTGCATTCAAGAATATATGGTTTTAAGACTTTTCATTTTTACATGCTCAAAAGTGATTGGACAATTGAGGGATAAGCATATTCACTCCCTTTGTGGCATGCCTCTTCAATATTTCATGGCAAATAAAATGTCTGGAATTGATTGCAAGTGTTGAATTCACATTTGACAGCAAGTTTACAGGAGCTTTCAATATGTGCTCCAAAGACATGTCAATACAAGTAAAGGAGGCTGTCATTAGGCTTAAAAACTAAAACACCTATCAGAGGGATAACCGGAACTTTAGGAGTGACCAAATCAACATTTGGTGATTCTTAAAAGATGAAATACACTGGCAAGCTCAGCAACACACAGGAACTGGACGACCATGGAAGATGGGAAAACTGGATGATTGCATAATTGTTTCTTGACTGTCAAAGTTTTTAATTGTAAGACACCTTCATGAATGTAAATTCACAGGATGAACACCCAAGAAATGCCAGTTTAGACTTTGCTAGAAAGCATGTTCAGTTATGAAACATTATACTTTGGCCAGATCAAACTAAGATTAACCAAGTATATCGTGTCATATGTCAGAGATCATGGTAATTAGCGTCTATGGCTGCCAGTTGAATGGGGTCATTAGTGCTTATTGCATTCTGAAGTGTATAGAGCTGTACCTTCTCAGAATGATGGACACCATAATATAAATAAAATGACTGTCTACCATACAACCCATGACTAGCAGTCATGACATGACATATACTAGTGAGTATATGATTACTAAGTAGCCAAAAGAGACCCTTATCTTTGGAAAAGCAGAGAAGGTGAAATTGACCCTAAGATCAGGCTACTTTAGTAAATGCAGTTTCCAGCTTCTGTTTTTGTATCAACCCTGATGAGGAAGCTAACAAGCTAAGGTTACTTTTACCTCACTAGTGTTAATGTGGGCTGTTCCTGCCTCTGTAATATAGTATTATACATTAGATGGCATACAGTAGCCTTTGTTACTTTGTACTTTATATAGTGCACAGGTATGCGGAGCAAGAAATCATTTTGGGGTTCATCATCATCATTTTCTAAGCTGCTTAATCCTAATTAGGGTCGCGTACACCCTGAACAGCTCGCCAGTTCATCGCAGAGCTAACATACACAACCAATCACACTCACACTTACGCCTAAGAATGATCTGAAACAGCCATTCCTGCTTAACCTAAAATCTGTAGCCAAAGACCAGCAGTTAAAACAGGTGTGGACTGAGGAAACCACCGCAGGTTTACAGGATTGTTCGGACTCTACAGACTGGGGAATATTCGCAAAGGAGACAAACCTGGAGAGTCACACATCAGCTGTGCTCTCCTACATAAACTATTGCACTGACAATGTGACCAAAGCAAGGACTGTTAAAATGTTTACGTCAGGATACCAGCAAGCTTACAAAGAGGCATGCCAGGTCCTGCAAAGATGCATCAAAAAAGCCAAGCGCAAATATAAACAACTCATCGAGGAGCACTTTGACGATAACAGCAACAGGAATATGTGGAAGGGGATCAAGACACTCACTGGCTACAAGGGACCGCCCACATCAGCGGACTCCTCGGACAGCACCCTACCCGACACACCAAACCAGTTCTTTGCTCGACCAACATAACAAAGAGGCACGCACCTGCCCTGCTCTTCCAGAGAGGGGTGATGACCCCATCCAGCTGCAGTAGCACCAGATCAGAGCCACCCTCCACAGAATCCATGCGAGCAAAGCCAATGGTCCAGATGGAGTAACAGGAAGGGTACTTAAAACATGTGCAGATTAACTAGCAGGGGTTTTTACCATTACATTTAACCTCTCACTACTGCAATGTATGGTTCTCACCTGCATCAAAACAGCCACCATCATTCCTGCTCCGAAGAAGAGCACAGTGAGGTGCCTGAATGACTATCGCCTGACTTGGTGATGATGTTGCTCTAACCAACATCATCACCAAATGTTTAGAGAGACTTGTCTCATATTAAGGCTGCTGTCCCTGCTGGTATTTCAATACAGTTCTACTCTAGCGGCTATGGTGCGACAACAATAACCTTGACCCTAACACATTCAAGACAACGGCGATGATAATGTACTTCAGGAGATCTAAACAAACTAAGCACTCTCCCCTCTATACTGATGGAGAGAAGGTAGAGAAGGTGCAGTGCTTCGCTCCGGCATCGAGAGCCTCCTGACCTACTGCTGTACAGTGTGGTTCAACAGGTGTACTGCAGAGGACAGGAAGGCCCTGCAGCGGGTGGTGAAGACAACATTGCGAGAAATTTAACTAGACTACCCCCACTCAGTGACATTTACTCTGGCAGACTTCGGAGGAGAGCCAGTGGAATTATTAGGGACCAAACACACCCTGGACTTTCTCCGCTCTCCCCTCCGGAAAAAGATACAGGGCACTAAAAACCAAAAACTAACAGTCTCAAGAAAAGCTTTTATCCACAAGCTGTTAAATGTGCAACCCCATCACCACCACTTAATAACCATCATTCAGAACTTATTCAGACCTAGATCTTCCTGTAGAGTGCAATATTAATCTTTGAGTGCAATACCCATATTTAAGTTCAATGCTCATGTTTAAGTGCAATACTCATGTTTAGATCAGGTCTCGAACATCATATAAAAATTTTAGCATCATGCACTTTATGATTAAAAAGCTCTACCTCTCACCTGGTGTATACCATGCTCCTTTGACACATCATGCACCCTTCTGTGTATTTCTCTTATTGTGTGAATATGTGGATAAGTGTATAAGTCTGTACATGTGTAAATATTTGGAAAGATGTATATTTGTTTGCATATATAGGATATATGTATGCATATGTGTATATATGTGTACGTACTGGTATGTGTATATATGGGTATGTAGGTATATGTACATATATAGCTTAGTGTAGTTATTACCTTGGTTGTCTTTTGCGTACTTTTTTAAAAATAATTGCTGCAAAACAGAGAGCTGCTAAACTGATTTTCATTGTTCATGCAACAGTTGACAATAAAGATCTCTTTATCTAAGATGCAAATTCCACACTGAAACACCCGAGATTGGGAATCAAACCCAGGACCTTCTTGCTGAGAGGCGGACGTGCTAACCACTGCGCCAAAGTGCCACCCAGTTTGGGATTTTACCATCAAAATGTAAATATTCCATTCACTAGGCCAAGTAAGGTAATCTCATCTGCCTCCTTCATTTTACAAAGACACTTTGGCAAGAATAGCATTGGGTCAAAGAACACTAGAGAATGCAATTATTCTTCAATTCTATCAATTATATCAATTTTTTTTTCTGTGATTAATTAATCAAAATTAACATGTCTGACAGTCCTAATCTTTGCATATTACTTTCAGACTGCAGTGGCATGTACCTCATTCCATGTGCCTGGGACCAGATCCAGATCTTCCTTGACCGTGAACAGGATAACACACTTACTGATGAATAGGAAGAACAAGAATGATGGTGGTATACCAGAATAAATAAAGGTAATACCATCAAATCAGCCCAACTCAGTAATCTTAACTCCACTCGGATTTCCAACAGTTTCTTAATCGTGACACTCTTCAATTCATCCAAGTTTAAAGATGTTACAGTAAGACAATGAATGTAGAACGAACTACGAAAGCCTGACATTTTTCTCAGCTTGTCTGAAAGTGCGTAACACTTCACAGAGTTCACATTTCTCTCATTCATGAATGTCAATATCTGTGTTATTGATCCTAGAATAGCCAGAGTATATGTGCTCAAACCTATTCACCCTTAAACATTCCTTTTATTCTCTGCTTGACATCAATAGCAGGGTCTGTCCTTCTCTTCCAAACATGGCATGACAAGATGACTTGATCATTATTATACACTGTGACTGGGTGAGACACAATCTGTACTTATTTGATCATTTAAAATAAAACAAGCTGTCCAGGAATCCTCCAGCTTCTTTAGGTGTCTGAATCAGGGATTTAAAAGTGTACAGAAATCAAACAGCTGATAAAATGACCTGGATCACCAAGGAGTGGAGGTGGATCAGAAATTTCTCAAAGCAAATGTCTGGAATCAGTTCCCCTCCAGACAGGTTTATAAGGATCAGTCAGATTTGTTGTAACTAGTAATTATCTCCTAATCAGAATAGGGTACAATGCTTTCCAACACTTTCATATTAAAAATAAGAGCTGATTCTGCTCTGGGATTTGTTCTCGTCCAAAATAAATTCCTGCCCAAATGTGTCCATAGAACCAGCAGGAGCGTGGGCTTTGAAGTGACTGAACAGCGAGGCGGGCCTGCAGAGGAAGTGCCGACTCAGCAATAACATGGCCGCCACTGCACTCTCCTCTGTGAATCTATCCTTGCTCATTAGCCAGCGGCTTCGGTATTTATTCCCAGAATGGCAGCATGGCTGGAGTGCTAAATAAACCTGAGCTTTCTCTGGGGCTTGCGTGCCACCATCTGAGCACAGACTGTCAGTTGGGGTCTCACTAATCTTGGTCTTAATTTGCAGGAGCAGGCTATGAGCTGCAAGTAATCATGGTGTTAATTTGTGCTCCTGGGCCCAAGACTGCTGCGTGAGGCGAAGTGCCATGAGCTGCCAAGACCAGATAAGAACTCAAAGAGAGAGACAGAGAGATTATCGAGATAGAATATGTGTGTGGGTTAACTGTGTTCTCGGTAGACTCTTTCTCTCTCTCTCTCTCTCTCTCTCTCTCTCTCTCTCACACACACACACACACACACACACACACACACACACACACACATATCTAAACGCAATGCACAAACCAATCCAGCAATAAGCAACTTTCAATTAGAAAATTAGGCTAATTGCCACATTTATGATAGTGTAGTGATGTGTCACTGGCTTCAGGGTCCCTGGTTTAGTGTAGAGATCTTCCTGGGTTTATGCAGGTTTCCTCTAGATTCTCTGTTATCTTCCTTCCAAAACATGCCAGGTGGATGGGCTATGCTAAACCACCCCTGGCTTTTTTTCATGTAAAACAAACTACACCTCAATATTCCATTGTCACTTATTTGTGTAATTTTTTCCAGAAAAAGTAACACTACTGCAGATGTATTTTTAGACAATACT
Organism: Neosilurus hyrtlii; assembly: GCA_028564935.1. Classification (NCBI taxonomy): domain Eukaryota; kingdom Metazoa; phylum Chordata; class Actinopteri; order Siluriformes; family Plotosidae; genus Neosilurus; species Neosilurus hyrtlii. The sequence goes on from JAOUQZ010000031.1 coordinate 5,540,283, forward strand.
GTACAACAGAAAGTGTCAAACATTTTTGGATAATACAGTAGTCATGCAGTATCTGTAAGGTTTCTGTACACTAGGAGTCAGAATCATTTACTTGAAGCAGACAAAAAAAAGACATTTAAAAGTTAACATTTGCTAGATAATGTAATGTTTTTAATTATTGATACTTTTTGTGGAGTGAGTGTTAATGGTTGTTGTGTGTGTTGGCCCTACGATGACCTGGCGAGCTGTTCAGGGTGTACACCCCGCCCTCGCCCAGAGTCAGCTGAGATTGGCGCCAGCCTCCCCGTGACCCTAATTAGGATTAAGTGGCTTAGAAAATGAATGAATGAATGAATGAATGCTTTCCGTGTGATTTGATTGCTTAATCTGTAAGTAATATGGAGCTGGTCAATTCTGAAAAGCTCTTCAGGCTGTGCAAGCCTTTCTCTCAATGTCAGTTTGGATTGGCTTTCCTGTGACCCTAGACAGGATAAGCAGTACAAATGAACAAATCAATATTGTTGCTTATAAATTAATTAGCCATAACATTAACAGCACATAACATTAACCCCACTAACAGGTGCTTTCTCATTTCATTGGCACCTGTGAAGAGGTGGGATATATGTATCAGGCAGTTCAGTGAGTTCTCAAAGTTGATCTTTTGGAAGCAGGAGAATGAGCAAGCATAAGGATCCGAGTGACTTTGAGTTCACAATATTTTAGGTGATTATTCGTTTATACATACTGCTGGTACTTTGCATGCTTGTTAGTATGTACCTTAGTTGTTGATATATTGTATGTAATCCTATTCAAATTTAAATTCAAATTTATTCGTCACATACAAATACACAGTACAATATGTAGTGAAATATGTAGTGTACAATATGTACACTATGTACAGTACAATATGTAGTGAAATGCTTAGTACGACTGTCCAGAATGTAAGGAATAAACAATGAGATCAGGTAACAAGGAGAAAAACAAAAGAGCAAGGATCAGATAAATATTGTATTGGTGTCTTGAAATTAGTTTACACTGAAACAGCTATCCGGGTAAAATAGAGTAATTATGACTTTGCCTTGACGTTGACTCTGTATATCATATTAGTAAATCAGCCTTCAACATTTATATTTTAAATCAAGACATTCTTGAAAACAGACCACAGTTAAGGATCATTCATTCATTCATCTTCTGAACTGCTTATTCCTACTTAGGGTCGCGGGGAGGCCGGCGCCCATCTCAGCCGACTCTGGGCGAGGGCGGGGTACACCCTGGACAACTTGCCAGCCCATCGCAGGGCCAGTTAAGGATTAGTGACCTTTACAATTTTGATCTGTATTTGAGTATCAACTTAAAACAGCCTTCCCCAAACACTACAAAGATCTCCCTCTCCCTGTGAGGAATATTGTACTCTTAATGTACTGGGTTACTATCTTGCAAACTGCATCAATATTATTTTTTTCTTGTACCATCCATCATTTGCTGTAGCATAAAAATACCCATTAGTGTTTGCATTTGTGTGTGCACTGGGCTGGTGTGTGTAACCAAATTGCTCACAGTGGAGCACGGATGGATTGTTTTGCCCCCTTATTCAGAACTGTTGGATACCTTGTCCATTTTTAGCATTTGGTCTGGTCATTGGCTCGTGTGCCATCTGGCCCTGTCGGCAGTGATGAGTCATCATCTGTCGCAGTACAAGACTTCCATCTCTGCACCAATCACACGACTCTGCACAGGTCTCACCATTCCCTGGATAAAAGTCATCGACGGCATTGACTATTATTTCTTTAATGTCTGCTCCCATTTTTTCCTCTTTGCCTCTCCTGTTATCTCTCTTCGCTCTCCATGCCCCCCCTCTCCATCTGCTTCTTCTGCTTCATTTTTCCAACCCTTTTCTGTGTATCTCTCTAAATCTTTGCCCCACCCCTTCCTCCCTCTGTTCCCTTCTCTATTTTTCTCTCTGCCTTATCATCTTCAGCCCTGCCATCCGGCTCCTTATTTTTTTTTTTTTCTTCACAAGATGAGCTCCTTATCGAATATGCTTTGTATTACCTTTTAACAAGCCCTATCTTTGCAGGATGCCATCCATGTCACTTGCCTTCTGGGCTCCCCTGGAGCATGTCGCTGTGTTCGTGTGTGTGCGCACATTTGAGCTTCATTTATATTTCCACTTGTATCGTTTTTACTCTTGAGTGAAGCCCATCACATATTCATTACAACATCCTTCTCCATCTCTGCACAGTGCAGTTGATCAGGCTACATTGAAGCATTGTGTTACTTTAATGATTTTTAGCATGGAGCACAGGCTTGTCTTAAAAAAAAAAAAAAAAAAAAAAAAGATTATACGTAATGTTTATTAATAGGTCACATGGTAAAGCTGTCTTTTGGCAATGTGCTTTCAAGGTTATATGGGAGTCATGCCCTGGGAGAGTTTTTTCTGTCACACATGAGCAAACTCGCCCCACTGAGGCACAGCCTGTAACAAACTCTTCACACTGTCACTGTCAACTCATACTGTATTATTACAGAAAAACGTGCTATGCACACAAAGTTCACTTGGCAGGGATGTTATATTTTAGGGCTTCTATTTAAAGATACTGCTGAATCTTTAGAAATTAGCATGTTGAACAGAGACAGCTCTCTATCTCTTTATTTGGGTGTTTTCTTGCTGTAATAAGTTTTTTTTTCTAGAATAACATTTTGTCATAATGGTTTTCAGAAATCCTGACCTACTCAACTAGCATGATAATATGTTTTTGACTGAGAATGTAAAGCAGTAATGGCAGTCCTCCAGGGTTTCACTTGCTTTTTTGTGATTGTTGCGATTTGAAATGGCAAATTATGGGGCAAGTAAATAAAAAATGATGCATGATGCAATATTTAAGGCATTTATTGCAGCGAAACTGCAGTGTATTGTGAAAATTTCAAAAATAGTGTGCACACATCTGTGTCTTGATGTGTGCGCCTTCCCTTTCTCTGCGGGCACCCCAATGTGTGGCAGGCCGAGTGTGTGTGTTCGATATTTACACGTGTGTGTGTGTGTGTGTGTTTGTGTGTGTGTGCGTGTGTGTGTATATATGTGTTCACTTTGGATAGGTTAAATGCAGACCCAAAAAATGCTCTTGCAGGATTAATACAGAATAAAAAATAAATAAATAAACAAACAAATAAATAATAAAGAACCAACCAACAAAACAAACAAACAAACAAACAAACAACCAAACAAACAAATAAATAAGTAAGTAAGTAAATAAATAAATGCATAGCTTAATTAATTAATTAAAAAAAACAGTACAAAAAAAAAAAAAAACAACAACAACAGCTAATTAGACTACTGTGTATGTCTTTGAACTGTGGAAAGAAACTGGAGATCTCAGAGGAAACCCATACAAGCACAGGGAGAACATGCAAACTCCACACAGAAATGCTCTCACTGAGCCTGGAAAACCAAGCCTCAAAAACAGAACCTTCTTGCTGTGTGTGTGCAGAGTCCACCGTGCTTCACTGGGCTTGAACCTAAAGTTGGCATGGTCTTAACTAGAAAATGGATTCCTTTATTTTAGCTGGAAAAATCTTTGGGGGAAAACAGATATAGAAATGTCATATTCATTAATTTATATTTAGTTTGTCCTACTATGGTGTTACACTGTAATCTTCATGAAAATGGGTTTTCTTTGTCTTACAAGCTTCTTATCTGTATAGTCATTCCAGACCTCATGGAAAAATCTCCAGTTTATGTGGCTGTTTTATTGTATAACAAAGAATAACAAGCCTTATCAGTTAAAAAAGTGCACCCCCTTGATGCATCTGTATATCCTTTCTGAAAGCCTTATCTGTGCAATCATACAGACATACAGTAGCTCTGGTTATTATTTACTGGCCTGCTGCTTAGGGGCATGGCTGCTTAGTGGTTAGCACTGTTGCCTCACAGCAAGAAGGTTCAGGGTTGGAATCTCAGCCAAGGCCCATTAGGTCAACTGGTTATTTTAAATTGCCGCTAGGTGTGAATGTGAGTGTGAATGGTTATTTGTGTCTGTATAGCCCTGCAATAGACTGGTGACCTGTTCGGGATCTACCCAACCTCTGGGGCAAAATCAGCTGGCATTGGCTCCAGCTTTCCCTGCGACCCTAAAGGATAAGTGGCATAGATAATAAATGGATGTTCTGTAAGTTTCACAGGATAATGGCTTCTGCTAAATGCCATGAATTTTAATGTAAATGATTGACTATTTGGTTAATTAGTAATGTCATCTACATGAAATAACAAAAGCTCAACAGAACATCCTTATTAACCTTCTATTAGCTAATGTTAGGTAAAATCACCTGCTACAGGCATTTATAACAATTTACAAGCATTATTCTAGCCATCAGGATTTCTGGAAGATTAAATATGTATCTGTCATTTCAAATTTGGTTTCCTAAAAGGATGCTCATGTCATGTCTCACATTTTAACCTGAGAAGATGAGATGTGAAGAGACAAAAAGAGAATAAGAAAAGATAAGATACATTGCTTTTGGTAGTATGTGTAGGAGACACACAGTTACAGTAATTCATTATTCATTCTGTCGTGTGAAAGTCTGTCTCATTTGCATAACTATGGCCATTGGCATGTATGATAATCAACTTAGTATTTTAACTATGTCAGATAAGGACATAAATACAACTCTGGCAGTGGCCTGGACATCATATTACATTCAAGGCTATAATAAATACCAGATTCCCAGTGAGTACAGGGTAAATTCCAGGTTAGCGTATTTTATAAAATGATTTTTATTTGTCTTGCCTTGATTGTGTTAAAAAGGCATGCCATCTTGATGCCGTTGGGGGTGGTTTCTTGATAGCTGTGATAAGTGTATTTCAATCTCATTGCACAACATCAAACATTAAGCAAACATTACACTCAAAATATTTGGTGCTCTTCAAAACCAGAGGGCATTTTTTCTTGTTTTAAGAACAAAAGTTCTGTAAAGTACTTATATGTTGTCAAACACATTGAAATGCTGGTGGTGTAGTGGTTAAAGTGCTGAGTCCATTATCGAGAGGTCGTGGGTTCAAATCCCTGTTAGACCCCCCAACGTGCTAAGACCCCTTAACCACAACTGTGCCTCTGTACACCAAGCAGTATAAATCGGTACCAGTAAAAATACGGGGAGGGTAACCTGTGATGGACCAGCGTACCATCCAGGAGAAGTTGAACTCCCACTATGGACACCGGGGAGAAGCTCTTGGCTGATGAGCCAATAGGCTTGGGTGTAAAAATTGGGCTCTTTACCTTTAAATCCAGAGGACATTTTTGCTTGTTTTAAGAACAGAAGTTCTGTAAAGTTCAGATATGTTGTTAAACTCATTTAAACAAATTTTAACTCCGATTAAACAATTTGCATGGCAAGTGATGCTAAATGCAACTGAAATTGCTTAGCTGGTCTATCATATTCCTTGTCAGATATATTACCATGCTAAGCATTATCATGAGGTATAATTATATCATCAAATATTTGTAAATATATCCAAACCCTTGCGAATGTAAGACTGTGTTTAAGTGTAGGCAGCGCACATCTTCGGTTGAAGGCGTACTTTCACCTTCTTCAAATGTGATCTTATTGTGGGGGAAGAAATATGATTCATCTGTCTATACTATTTTATATGATGGCTCAAGGGTACAAGATTTGGGCTTCTTACAGCAGGTTATGCAGTGTTATATACTGGCCTTGTATATAAGTGGTTTCCAAAGAGAACCGCAGCCATAAATTCTATTTTTTGTGAAGCATAAATAATTTTTCTGTGATTTGTGAAGCCCCTGATATGCAGTTGCTGCCTGGAAAGTTGCATCAGCTTCAGACTGAATCTGGCATATTTCTCAGTTTAGTACATTCATGTACAATTGATGTTGATTGACACATCATGCATATTACATGGGAACATTGCACAAACTGCTTTAAAGCACATCTCAGATACATATGTCAATTTTAGGAAATCTTGCTCAGAAAAGCTTGAGTGGAGCAGACAAGCTTATAGTGAAAATAGATTAGTATCAGGATTTCATCCAATACACAGAGCTCTGACATTAGTATCATAATGACAATTGGATTGAATAATAGAACTGAGACAGTGAGCTTTGTAATTGATTCAGATTCAGTTGATCTGGTTCTGTGGAAAGGGCAAAGCAGACACAAAGTCAGGCAATCTGCACAAAGACTAAACTATACAGGGACAGAACCTGCAATCAAAATAAAACAGGGTCACAACTACGACATTAGCTGAACAGATAAAAAATGCTGAGTAACATCACTAATGGAAACCAGAACTTATGCCACATTCATAATGTTCTCACGTACAGTGGAGGGGCAGTGTTAGTGGTGGCATCAGTGGTTAAGGCTCCATTCAAGCTGCTACTGTTGGATCCTTGAGCAATCAACCCTTAAACATTCAGTTGTAAAGTTGAAATAAAAATAAAAGTCACTCTGTATAATCTTGCATCTGCCAAATGCTACCCATCCATCCATCCATCCATCCATCCACTTTGGTCTTCTTATCCGAGGTCCGGTCATGGAGACAACAGGTCTAGGACGGAACCCCAGGCATCCCTCTCCCAAGCAACACTCTCCAGTTCCTCCTGGGGGATCCTGGGGCATTCCCAGGCCAGATGGGGTATATAATCCCTCCTGTGAGTTCTGGGTCTGCCCCAAGGTCTCCTTACACTTTGGACGTGCCCAGAAAACCTCTAAAAGGAGGCACTAGGAGGCATCCCGATCAGATGCCCAAACCACAACAGCTGATTTTTTTCAATGTGGAGGAGCAGCAGGACTATTCTCTTCTGCCAAGTTCTTTAAGTGTAAATGTAGTTCTGTTTGAATTCCCAACTGCAAATGTGCTATATTTATTCATTTATACATTTCATTCAAATTCACGATGCATTGGTCTGCTTTTATTGTTTCATTTCCTTGCCTTTAAAAAAAAACCTCTTTGGGTTTCAAGCCCTGGGAAGAAACTGCTGTCTTGGACAAACATCCATTCATACCTCTGGGCAATTTTGAATAGCCAATTAACCTAATGTGGATGAAACCAGATCACCAAGAGAAAACCCACACAAGCATGAGAAGAACAAGCAAATTTACTATATAATGCTCTAAAAATCATTACAAGGCACAGCAAAATAAAGTAAAAGAAGAGCCATTAGAGGAGCAATGGAGCAAATGCTGAATATGTGTAATGGCAGAGCTATTAAAAACAAAACAGCTGTAGTTCCCATCATGCTTATGCACTGGATACAGTACAGCCAAAGCATGTTATAAATAAGTCTTACATCTACATCCCATACTGCGTCACAGCCTGATCCATGTACGTCACATCTTAAACCTTAAAATTATGAGTTATTTATTACATTTATTCTATCATAGTTCACTAGATATTACCAATCGAATGCAGTGATTGGCTACCCATCTACTCCGATGATACTGGCTCTTATCTGAAATGTTGCCCCCCAAAAAAGAAAATAATAATAATAAAAATCATTCTTAACTACCCTTTTTTATAATTCATATAAGACTGAATCCATAAAAATCAACAACATTTAGAATATTAATTCATTCATTCATTTTCAAAACAGCTCAATCCTAATTAGGGTTGTGGGGAGGCAGGTGCCTATCTCAGCCGACTCTGGGTGAAGGCAGGGTACACCCTGGACAGCTCACCAGACCACTGCAGGGCCAACACACACATATTTACAACCATTTACACTCACAGTTTTTGGACTGCGGGAGGAAACCAAAGTACTAGGAGGAAACCCACACAAGCATGGGGAGAACATGCAACCCTACACAGAAACGCCCGAGCCTGGGAATCGGACCCAGGCCTTCTTGCTGTGAGTTGGACGTACTGGAATGAAAGGAATTCATAATAGAAATGTATTTTTTTTAAATATTGTTTTTAGAATGAAACCATTTTTCTTTCACCAAATGTGACTTTTACCTCCAGCTAATCAACTAGGTTTATGCCAACCATCTGTCCTATAAAGTATTTTATAGTAAGAATATATGTATATTTATTAATTTTGAAAGATTTAAATACAACAATAAAATGGTTTTTTAAACATATTTCTTACATTCCATGGTCTAGAATAGAACAGTTATTTTAAGCAGTGGTGGCTCAGTTCTTGAGGCTCTGTGTTGCTAATCAGGTAGTTCAAGCCTCAGTACCACCATGTTGCCACTGTTGGGCCCTTGATCAAGGCCCTGCACCCTCAACTGCTCACTTGTATAAATGACTTGAAATGTGAGTTTCTCTGGATAAAGGCGTCTGAAAAGTGCCATAAATGTAAAATTAAATTTTATTCCACTCCCTCCAATCATATATGACTAATAGCCCACTCAGCTAAAGAATCATGAGCTATGAGCTCATATGTGATCAGAGGTTGTGGAATAATTGTTAACAGCCGGTGAACAATCATGTAACAGCAAAACATCTCCTAACATCTCAAATGCTACCTGTCTACCCTTATTTCCAAGTAAGTGTTGTATGTAGTGAAAACTATGATTAGCGAGTAATTTTTGATTTAAAAGTGTAAAAATGTGTGTTACTTTAACAGGGATATGAGTCACATCGGCAATCTTGGGAATTGGTTTGCTATTTGTTGACCTGAGGATCTTGGGAGGTGGAGGTTTTGTTTTTCTGTGAAACTTCTGTGAAGGTGTCTAGATCTCAGAGGGTTTCCCTTTTCAGGATGGTTCCAAGTTTACTTTAACTATCCAAAGAACATTTAAGGCAGCATAGGATGTTTGTCATTTGCTTGACATTCATTAATTTATCTTCTATAACTGCTGAATCCCCGTCATAATTATTATTGCCAAACCTGAGCCAGGCTTGAGGCGAACCATGTTTGAGCGGCATCATGCCACATTTCTCGATCTCCAGCGGTATTCCAGAACAGTGAAAACATACAGTATGAAATAGCCAGTAAAGGCTGAACACAAGATAGAGCTGTGAAAACTGGAGCAACAGCATGCTGCCACATCACCCTGCTTGACATAATGTGGTCAGTGTGGTTTTCTGATTTCTTTGTTACATTAAGTAATTTGACTATTTGGCACGGTGTATTAGGAACTGTATCAGTTGCTTCATCTTGCTTTAGGGTACTAATTTCTGATATGTAATAATAAAGATGACTCTTTCTTGGCTTAGATGTGTTTGTCAAATGCTTAAATAATCCAAAACATTTTTTTCATTTTGTTGTTAAGTCATTTTTCCCCTTGCAGTATTTCTTTGTGGAAAGCTGCAGGTATGTACACTGTGTCCTTTGCAAGTCTTGCTAAGCTTGTACGCCTCTGCTGAGTCGTGCTGCCGGATTTCATGCTACCGCCTCAATGCTAATTTGATAATTAATCTGTTTCGTGATGGCATTCTGAAGAAAATAGCTTAAATATGGAAAAGTGCCATACCTCCATGTATCAAAATTTATATTTGATAGACTGGGGGAAAAAAAATATTACATTCATCAGCTTAGTGTCGTGCATCTGCACTTTCTGGGAATATCATGCATGCTCATGAGAAGTGTTGGCCCACACTTCTGTCAATTGGATGAGTTATATCCCAAATAAAGCCTAACCCCTGTGTGCTTCCCTGCACTTTACTACAGAGGAGACAACTCGGCAGGAAAAGCCATGAGGCAGCATTTTCCTGAGTTAATATAGCTTTCTCATCGCTCCTCTGAGACCCAGAGAATCCGCTCTACCTGTCCACTGCCTCGATATCTGCCCATTAAAAGCCAAAGCCTTGACTGTGGCTGAATAATTCAGAGCTGCGGCTCCCTGGTTGGAGTACAGATGTGTGCTGATCAGACACTCTTAAAGGGGTTTTGACAGCACCCAGTGGAACTGAGAACACAAGGAGAAAAAGTCACCGCCACCCTGACACCGGGCTTATACAGCGAATGGCATCAGCACTTTGCACAAATACACCCAGATCTCAGAATGGACCAAAAACAAGCCTGGTCACAGAGGAAAATCTTATCTAAAGATGGAATCAGCATGTTCTCAAGCATGCAGAAACATGCATGTAATTAAGATCTTACAGTCGAACTGACACATAATTGTGCAACCAGCAGACAGACGCACACACATTTACTTCAGCATGTTACTAATTGGCAAAGGAGAGCTGGGACTAAGTGTTCTGTGTTGTACCAGCTGCACCACTCAAATCTTTACGCCGTTAATGAGACTGGGTCTCACTCACACTATCTTTCTATCCTCCCCTATCCTCACCTTATCTATCTATCCCATCGTTGTGTCTTGCATCTCATGGGTACAAAATAATTATCCTCACGTACAGACCTGATGATCAGAACTGTTGCAGATTCAGTGCAGAGCAAGTCTGAGGGAGGTCTAATTTATGCTGTGTTCAAAAATAGTCATTTATTCAGGGTAACCATTAAAACGAAAACTCGCACACTCACAGTCACAAATTCAGTTTTATTGTCTATAGCACTTCCTCGCAGCGACGTGGGAATTCAGAACGAATGTGTACGCATCAATCATGTGTAGAGAGCTGAGTGTTTATTTGGTTGTTGGCCCACAAATTCAAATGCTCGCTATTGCACTCTCAGAGAAATCATCAGAAGCCACGAACACGCATGACTCATTCAGGTTTTACAGGAGAAGATTTTCCACTGATGCTCTAATCCATTACAGCTTGCTCTTTTAGCTTTATTGCACTGGGACGGTGTGATTTATGCATCATATTGCTCAGATTCCAAACTTCTACATTCAAGGTGCAACTCCGTAATGATATCATAAAATTTATTTAATGTGTTTTTCTCCCATTAGAGTGCTTGTTCTGACAATTCTGGGGGAGATACTGAAATTAAATCTACCCAGCGCTGATACAGAGGGAAAGAGTCTTGCAATCAATAATAGTGTGGTGGAGTGTAGGAGAGATTTATTCGCCACCACTACACTGCAGTACTTGATTTATTATAATCAACCTGCACAATTAAATTTATTTTAATCAATAATTAATTAGCATTTGTACCACATGTTATGTAAAATGTTTTATCAGAAAATGAAAGCGGAAGCTGGATGTATTCTCATATATATATATATATATATATATATATATACTCGTTCCAGACAGGCTTTGTGGTCATTTCAATCATTAATATTTCACCAGAGGTACTATGGGGCCAAAGGAAACTACAACGGCGGGAGAGATGACCTCTCACAGAAACATGAAATGAATTATGCAGTGACATTATGCAATACTATCAGTTGCTGGTTTCCGAGTAGCAGTCAGTCAGACACAATGAGAGAGAAGTGGAGCACAATAAGTCCGGAGAAATGAAGCAGTAGGGCTCAAGCAAAGAATGTCACAGAGCAGAGAAGTGCAAATTTTAAAGGAACACTTCATCCTGAAAAACAATTAATGTATTTGTATTAAAATATTTCTGATATGAACTGTACTACAAATGTTTTATTTGACACAATATATTTATTATTCGTCTTAGAAGCCCTTCGTTCCTGCTGATGAAGATTCATATGGACTTAGATCTGCACTCAGAGACTGTGAAGACGACTTTTCACTGCTGGTGATATAAACTTTTTTGCGACAATTATTTACGACATACAGTTGTGGTATAACCAACCAGACTACATGTTGGACTGTAATGAGGTTTCTCTTATATGGTTTGTTATTTTATGATTTCAACCAAATGATGATGGGTTTCCCTTTTGAGCCTGGTTCCTCTCAAGGTTTCTTGCTCGTGTCAGCTGAGGGAGTTTTTCCTTGCCACGTTTAAATTCCTTTTAAAATTACTTTTACTATGTAAAGCTGCTTTGCGACAATGTCAATCGTAAAACGTGCTATACAAATAAAACTGAATTGAATTGAATGTTCATGCCCTTCTGTGGTGCTCTGATACGACAGATCAGTGGATATTGCTAGCACAATTACAATGCCATTTAAATAAAAAAAAAAAAATTTAAGAAACACTCTTAGTTATACATACATTCTCTAGTGACATTCAAAGTTTAATGTTAATAAGAAGGCAAATGTAAAAACACTGTGATAACACCAACTATAAAAAACAATGTTGTTAAATTTTGGCAAAGATAGCAGTATTAGCATCATTCTTCCTCGGATATTTGATATTTTATTCTTGGTGATCCTTTACGGAGTGATATCAAAACAACATGGCCAAGCACAGTGTGAATTGTGTAAGTCCCGCTTTTATATTATTCTTAAATTATTAACTGTTAGTTAAAAGTGGATACACACCCTTTGTTTTCTTTTATTTCGGTAAACTAAGGAGTACATGTAGAAATCAGAGTCCCTGCTTAGAGTGGATGCCATGCCTCTTCTGCTGACCAAACTCTAACTAGTCTATCCTGTGTGAACTACATGTAGCGCTTCCTTTGATCTGACCAATCCTGTGTTACCTTACCGCAGCAGATGTGAATAAAAGTCTGAAGAATCATAAAATAAAAAGAGAACATTGTCGACCACCTTGGTCCTCAGGCCCGACGAGGTAAGATAATGTCTGAGTGGGGGTAGGGGTAAGAGTAAGTTCATAATGAATGTTAGCCAACTATCTTAATGGTAAGGTTACTCCAGTATTCGCTTACCACTACTCGCTATTGTCTAATGCTAGCTTGTAGCTACTGCTGTCTGCTGTTGTCTGCTACTGCTGCAGTACTATAATTTCAGTCCATGGTCAAACTGTAACTGTAAAAATGTAGATGGAGTAAATGTTTATAAGCATTACATGCTCTGCTATACCAAGCAAATCACATGCTTTTGTGGAAGTGTCCATGATTTTTTTACATCTCACAAATTAATTTGCATATTACAATTACAAGGCACAGAAATACATGAATAATGTTGAAGTTTTGGACGTGGTTCTCTTTGAGCAGCATGTACAGATGAGGAGGTAGACAGACAGAGTTAAAAATCAGAAGTGCTGCTGCATCACTTTTTTAGGGAAGTATGATGTGCTAACACTAGTATCAGTGGGCAGTTGAATAGCAATGTGGGTAATTTTGGAAACTGTTACCCAAAGAGACCACAAACTGATATATCAGTGAAATGAGTTTATATTGAACAGCTACAGAAACTAAGCGATTAATATTTACATAGAAACCACAGAATCGTGATTTTCCAATTGTTACAAATTAATTTGAATGCGGGGTCTACGGTAGCCTCTTAGATTCCTGTTTGTGGTTGACAGCAGTAGATCCTAATGTGGTGTTTTCCCGCTAAAGCCCCTCTGCCCAAGGCTTGACATGCTGTTCAGTCAGAGATGCTTTTCAGCTTAGCACATTTGCATAGAATGATTATTTAAGTTACTGCAGTCTCATTGTTAGCTTAAGCTATTCTAATCTGAACTCTCAGACTGTAGGCTTCCTGTCAACCTGCCTCCCTGTCAGTTTAAACTACACTAACCTGACCTTTCGCAGCCTCAAGGCATTTCCACTCACAGAACTGATGATATAGGTAGAGGGGGTCACCCCAAATCATCTCCCACATTTCAAAGTTTAATAATAATCAAATTATTATTTACATGCATGAAACTTTATTCAATACAGTTTTTATTCATTATTATTTGCAGACATGGAACTTAGTGAGGCAGGAGAGGCGGTGCTAAGGTCTTGTGGTAGCCCAATCCCAACTTGAACACCTTGAACCTGAAGAACTAGATGTGTTGTTTCAGCAAGATGGAGCTACGGAACATGCAGCTTGAAGATCATTGGAAGTGCTGAGGGAAATGTTTCTGGATTGGGTCATCTCTTCGCATGGCAATGTTGGGTGGCCAGCCCATTCCCCTGACCTTGCCCCTTGTGATTATTTTTCTGTGGGGCTATCTTAAATTATGACCATACTCAATGACGCTAAACTCTTGAAGCCTTTAAGGTTGCTATTCAGCAGGAGATAGCCACTGTTCCACTCAACATGACCCATCTAGCCATGGAAGCCTTCAGAAATCACCTTCAGTCATGTACACACAATGATGGCCACCATTTACAGGATCTTGTAAAAAACTGTATTGAATGAGGTTTCATGGTTGCAAATAGTATTTAATATCTTTAAATATTTTAGTTTTTTTTTATTTACTGTTTACTATTTAATGTGGGAGGTTTTATTGGGTCACCCTGTATTTGTGTTTTTACTATAACTATCTGCAATTTTAGTTTTTTAATTTTTTACAAAATTTTTTAAGGGAAATTGTTGTGGGTGAAAATCCAAAGCGATCAGCAGTCTGTCTATACCAAAATATATTCTATATTGAATCACATTTCCCCCCATTCTGCTGTTTGCTGTGAAAATTCACTGAACTTCTTGTGTAGTGTATAAACTTTCTGTTATGAAAATAATGCAAATTAAGCTTCTCTAAAACTAATGTCAAAGTGAACTTTATTTGTGTCATTAAAAAAAAACAACAACAACATCATAATCTCATACTAATTCTTGTAATGACATGATGATGTGAAAATCCCTGTAGATCTCACTAAATAAAACTACCCTGTTCTGCTAATGAGGCAGATTAGAACAGAATGTAATTAGCAGAGTTAAACAGTGTAAATCTTTAAAGCTATCATCATCCCTATTTATAATAAACATTTTATTTACAGTATCAACCCCCATTTCTTTTGGCTAATTAGGTCAATACATCAGTTTCATGGGAACAAGTCCTAAAGCCTGCATGTGCAAATTAACAAAGCAAATAAGCTACCAAGATCTGTAGTATAATAATAATAATAATAATAATAATAATAATAATAATAATAATAATAATAATAATAATAATAATAATAATAA
>JAOUQZ010000031.1:5566016-5576972 GCA_028564935.1 Neosilurus hyrtlii
ATATATATACACCCCTGTTAAAACTGATTTGGGTAATGTTAAAATGAAATCAAGACCAATCATAAAGTACTCAAAGCAACAAAATTCAAGTAAAAATGGAACAAATTAAAACTTATAAAGAAGAAAAAGGCACTAACATGATTGCACAAGTGCACAAAATCTTTTTTAATTTGGCATGTGTCTATGTTCAGAATTAACCAATAACATTCAAACTCATGTTCAATAAGAATAATAATAATCATACATCTGACTTCATTTCTGTAGTATTTTTCCAGACCTCTTGGTTTCATCCTAATGCTGAATGCCATGATTCAGCAAAGAACTTGCAAAGAATATATGGGAACTTATATTGCTCAGGAGATGGGTTGTACCATTAGATGTTTTATTAAACGTAGTGAGGACCTTCATTATCCTAAACCATGTGGCATAAAGTGTTATAATCTAAAAAGACCACATTACAACTTTTAAAGGATACATTCAAGATATGTTTGCTCTTAAAATATATACAGTTTATCACTTGAAGAACATCCTTCTAATGGCAAAGCATGGTGGTGGCAGCATGGTTGCTTCGTTTTAGCTGGAGGGACTTTGTGCTAGGCTAAAAAACAACCCAAGCCAGCCAGCAATGTTCTTATCCTATATTTATTTTTATAATTTGAATAAAATAATAAGAATGCTTTATATCTCCTAATCAAGTGAGTGTGGATAGAACAAAACAAATATTCCATTCAATCTTCTCACATATTCTACTTGAGCTCATGGAATGGCTGCGTCCTCCAGGTAGCAGAACAATCAGATTGCGTCCTTCTTGTTTAGTATATACTAATACACTTTTAATACACTTCAAAATTAATCAAAATAAAAACAAAAGCATGAGCTAAGCATTATGTGTGTGGTTAATGTGCATGTTGCATAAATGATATACAGTATGCAGGCTGAAATCCAATTAGTCATAATTATCTGATTTGTCAGCTATTATAGAGTTCTGATAATCAGCATTTTGATACTGGTTTCATATCAAAGCATCCCAAGACTTTCCTCTTTTACCCCTGACTCATAAAGAACTTGGCAAAATAACAAAAAATATTTATTAAAACAGTCATCAGAAAGTCATGTAAGCATTTTCTAAACATGGCAGCTTTTTTTTCCGTTCTCAAAGGAAATATGCAAAGCTAATGTTATTTTAGCCTAACAGCATTTCAGACTGAAGTACATAAAATGTAAGTGGATGGGAGGCAGAGTGCAAAGCATGTCAATGTGATTCTCACTTTTGATATGGTAAGTAGCTGAATGAGGCCTGGCATAATGCTGTAAGAGCAGACTATATTAAGTGCCGTGTACCTGTTTAGCATCATAGACTGGCATGAATCACTGGAGAGTCTGAGACAGTGTATGGCTGAGAACATCCATTTAGAAGGCTTCTGTCAAGATCAACATATGATAATAAAGTGGATATTTTATCTAAGGACTTGCTTGTAATTCCAGAAATGGTAATTATGGTAGCAACAGCCTAGTAAATATATTATTTTCATGCAGAAAATTGCCTCTTTAGTTATTTGTCATTTGTCATTTGTTGGTTTGATCACATTCTATTTGATTTTGTTTGTATCCTATATTTTTACAAGGAACATTGTCGCAAAGCAGCTTTACAGTGTAAATACATTTGATTATAAATTTAAACATAATTTAGTATATTTCACCCTGTGAAGGTCCGAACTTGTCTGATCTCTGAAGTTAAACAGGAAAGGGCTTGGTTAGTACTTGGATGGGAGACTGCCTGGGAAAACCAGGTGTTGTGAAATTTCAGGAAAGACCTGGCAACCTACCCTGTAAATCACCCACCAAGAAAACTTTATGAAAATAGTGTTGCCAAGAGTGATCTGATTGGTTTGCTATCTTGAGATAATAGACATTATCCACTTTGCAAGCTCGAGCTGTAGCTTTGATGAAAATGGCTATGCTTTACAAATGTAAAAATAAACCATTCAAATAGTTTTAGTTTGCTTTTCTTGTGTTTCTGTGTAGTATATATTAAACCCTAAATGAATTCCAAAAGATGTTATAATGGAGCATGCCTGACCACTGTCAACCTTTAAAAAGTAAAAGTATACTAAAAATATTGTTTAAGTTTGCTTTTCCTATGTGTGTGTAGTATATATTTAAGTTATTTAAATCAGGTTCTGTGAAATTGCACTGTCTATGAGATTATTCAGCAATATGTACATCACCTTTACTAAATAATTGTTATATATCCTGTGTATTCCTAGTGAGCAAGCCTGTGGTGATGGTAACAAGGAAAAACTTCCTGAGAGGACATGAAGGGGAAACCTTAAGAGAAACCAGCCTCAAAAAGGAAACCCATCATCATTTTGGTGACACCAGACAATGTGATTGTAGAGATCTTGTTATAGGGTCAAAAAGTTCAAACTGTGTAACAGTAACTTCAGTATAGTTTATAGTTTTAGTATAGTTTTATAGCTTTTTTCTGGATCTCTGCTTCTCAGAAGATTCATTTTAAGATAGCAGGAAGAGGATAGTGATTTTAGTCAGACTTGTAATTTAGGTAAGGATTGTGATTTAAGTTATTTACGTATTGTATATACGCCCCTTGGTGATTCTCATCAGGTGGCATGGCCTGCAGTTTCATTACTATCCTGATGATACTCAGATTTACTGAATTCCTACTTTCTGAGGCATAACAGAAACAAATCTAAGGTCAGCCTGAGTGCATCCCCATCTACACTGAGGAAAATGAGGCCCTACTTGATATTTATCCCAGGTTTTATTACACCCAGCCCAGCTCACGCTGAAGTCTTGGTGACATATTGGACTCTACACTCTCATAACAATCACGCATAAAATACTATATAAAACATTACTTAGACAGCTTTGGAATCTTTCACCTTAGGAACAATGCAGTCCCCTTTCTTGCACTTCAGTAAGCTTACTCATCCATGCTTTCGTTCCCTACAGTCTCAACTGTTATAGTGCTTACAGTACAGTTCTATACAATCTCCCAGTCCTAACAAGTAAAGGATGTGCAAACTCCTCCACACAAGACCATGTGAACGCACCAAACTCCAAACGTTACACTCACTTCCTGTTACCTTTTGTATACAGTACAAGAGTACTTCTTCTGGTCTTTATAGTCTTTTTTTTAAAGGGATCCAGCAATATTACTGTAGAGAAGACACCCTCAATGTGCCGGCTTTGGTTGTTTAAACAGAACCACACATAGATTGTATAAGTCGGGCCCATTGTGTATTTTTACATTCCAGCATTCTGGCACGATGGAGCATCAGTGTCTAGGCTGAGGTATACCAGCTACAACATGTTGGAAATATAAATACCGGCATTTCTTTCAAAAACAATAATGCTGTGTGAACTTAGTGTTGTGTGGTTTGTTTCTGTAAGCCATGTACATTTACCATATGCAACTTTTCAAACTCAGGCATGGCTGCTGAACAAAAGATTGTTTGTGTAATCTGAAGAGAAGCTGAAGAAGAGTGGGATGCGATTCAAGGTTAAAAGATGTGTAGACCTTCGACACCAGAGATGGAACTTCGAATTTGTGCTGGTCTTGGAAAGAAATATATTAATATCAAAAACATCATACTCCTGTCCTGCAATACTGAATGTAACTCGCACACAGACATCGATCCTGGCTCTGTTACTACCAATCACTCCAACTCAAAGATGGAATGAAATGACCCTGCCATATTCTGTATTCAGTCCTTTCATACAGAACAGCAAGTCAGAATAAAGACACATAATGTTTCTGTCCTCAACAGGCTACATAAAAAGAGGACTTATTTCTGTGCTTGATCTTGGCTCCTCTTACTTATATATCCTCCTTCTTCTACACAAACCTAAGATTATCTGACACTCGCTCGCTTGGTGTCCTGCGCCATCAGAGACGTGGCTTTCATCTTTGCTGCTCCTAAACTGTGGAATTCTTTGCCTCTGTATCTCTCTGCCTTCAACTAGCTTCACCATTTTAAAACACAACTAAACATCACCCTGGACTTGCTCTTCCCTACTTAACCTTACTAAACCCCCCTTAGCCTTACTATGGCCTTTATTATTTAATCTGACAATTATTTGTGTCATAGAATGTCTATAAAGAAATGTTCACTTTCATTCACCTATGGTCACTTTTATTATTTTCTGTAAAATGCTTGGGGAAAAAAATAGATGTGAGAATAAACAACAAAATAATAATAATAATAATAATATTAATAATAATAATAATTATAATTATAATAATAAAATCATCATCATCATCATCATCATCATCATAATAATAATAATAATAATAATAATAATAATAATAATAATAATAATAATGGTAATAATAATGATGATGATGATGATAATGATGATGATGATGATGATTGTAGTTGTTATTGTCCATCCACCCACCCAGTAATCCACCCATCCATCCATCCACCCATTGTTGCAAGCTGGTGACAATCCCAGGCAAGGGGCGGGGTACCCCTATATAGGTTGCCAGTCTGTCACAGAGCTAAAACAGAAACAATCAACCATGCACATGTTTACACCTAAGGACATTTTAGAGTAGCTTTATGACCTAATCTCTATGTCTTTGGACTTAAGTAGGAAACCAGAGAACGTGGAGGAAATCCATGCAGAACATACAAACCTTATGCCCCAGTCAGCCACAAGGTTTGGACCAATAGCTTTAATGTAATTTTTCAGAAAAACAAAACAAAACAAAACAAAAAACAAAAACAAACAAACAAACAAACAAAAAAAGATAAAATAAACAGCTTTTTGCTGGTTATACCACTCTGGTTCTCAATACATTATTTTATTACTTATATTTTTATGCACAGAGACTAGGGTTTCTGGTTATAGTTTCTTTCTTGTTTCCTAATTTTTATTAAAATTTTTTTGGACTGTCTAAATAAATTTTTCACCAACTTCCTCACTCAAGATTAATGTACTGATGTCTTCTATTCTATTCTACTCAACCTCTGTTTCAAAAACAATGCTAGTCAGTTTTTAAAGAAACCAGTGATATTCTCTGTTAAATTCTGTCAGCTGAACAATAACACATTACAGTGTTTGTTGATGGTGAATTATATTGCAAGGTCAATAAATTAAAAGCAAGGGAATCCCAATTTATACCAGAGTTTTGTTTTTTTTTCCCTTTGTAATTGTTTTTTAATGGTAATAGAAGACATTAGATTCTCAGTCAGCATGCTATGTAATGGCAAATGGCTGAATGTTCTCATGCACAGCTGGTTAGTGCAATACTGTCTTCTCAAGTGAATATAAAGTGGAGCTAAAGAGCTCTCCAAAACTCACCTAAATCAAACTGGTCAGTAGAAAAGGGAAGCCCTCAGATTCAATTAACACAGGGCAAAAAGGGGCATGGCTCTGAAAACAGTGCAAAACTTCACTTCTGTTAGAATCAAATAGTTGCTTTAGTTTTCATTGCTGAAGAGGTTATAAGGTGATACATAATAAATCTTGGTGGGCCACCAAGAGACCAGCTTAGTTTAATACATAATAAACATTTATGAATTTATTGACAGTAATCATATCCAATCCCCAGCAGAGCAGAAACCGATTATTGTGAAAGCAAGCCTCTTCAATTTCATGTTCATAAGCACTCTGAACTATTCCATTCTCACATCGCTTTTAGACAACAGTCAATTGATCTGCTCTGAGATTATTTCCCTGTCAGTGAAAGGTGATACACAAGGTAATTCAATTCCAAGAGAAAGAAGATGGGAGAACATGATAGCACTGGAGTTTGTGATATTGGATGGTCAATGATTAGGAGTTATACGCCTTCAAGGTTCTGCAGTTATTTTAACACAATATTTATAATAAACACATCAGTGGATAAAACCAGCTTTTTGTAAAACAAATCCTGAATAGCAACACTACTTTTAATAGACACACACCAGCCATTTAAATAGCAATGCCTGCACCCCTGCTCACTCATTTTAAAGTAGAGCCCATGTCACCTATGTCACACAACAGTTACACAACAGATCCTACAGAAAATTTGACAAAGTCCTAGTCCAGTTGTGGGTGCATGGTATGAAATCCATGCATTGTGCCACTAAAAATGCTATTGTAGACACCTTCTGTGGAGTTTTCATCTTGTAGAACATCAGATCCATTTCCTAGAGCTGTTGGGTGAAGCCTTGTGACATCCTATGGCTGTGTTATGATAAACATATACATTTTATAAGCTTTTTGGGACATCTGATGCACTCAACATTATACAGTTTCTTACAGTATGATTCTTACAGTGATTGCCTTACATTAAACCCACAGCATTTTTACCACAGTGACTAACCGAGTATCAAAGGAAAATTTCCAACAATGTGTTACTTTCTATTAAAGAAAGTATGATTTCACTTACAGACTTGACCTATTTTCAGGATGACACACAGCACATTTTCTGTACATGAATTTAAATATGGACCTTACACCTCATGCAAATCTATGTCAGTCCCTTCTGTTTTTCTGTTATGTTGTTGCTGTTAGCCATGCTAAATTTGTAAGGGAGAAAATATTTGTAGGTTGGTTGTGAAAGAAGCTTTAACCAACTCGAAGCAGTACGTAAAGCTCAGTGTATTTTATTATATTTCTTTACATTTTTTTGGGGGGGGGCTCCCCATTTTTCTCCCCTAATTTAGTCATATCCAATTCCCACCCGTCAACTCCCTATCACACGACCACCACCGACCAGGGAGGGGCGTAAGCATGCACATGCCCCCTCCATGACATGCGGTGCTGCCACCTGCCTCTTTTCGAACTGCTGCGCATGTGTATGTGGTGGTGGCCTAACACACTCGGAGGGAAAATGCTATCCTCATACGAATGAGCTCACAGATGCCTATGATTGGCTGGTGATCGCTGTGAGTGAAAGGGAAGTGAGCATATGCCATCCCTCCCTCCCGTGAGAGCTCGGCCAATCAGCTCCCATGGACTTCCGGTCATGGATGGCTGTGGCATCAATCTGGATTCGAACTTGCGATCTCTGGGTTGATAGTCGTGCACCTTGTCGATGCGCCACTTGTTTACATTTTGATATACTGTAATAAATGATCCTGCAAGTGAAATTTTTGCCTCTGCATTTAACCCATCTAAAGTGAGCACACACACCTTGAGTGCACAAACACACTCGGAGCCGTGAGCTGCCACAAATTGCAGTGCCCAGAAAGCAGTTGAGTGTTAGGTGCCTTGCTCAAGGGGTCTTCAGTCATGAAGGTGGGAGAAGGGAAAATGCAGCTCACTCCCCCTGCCACCACACATTTTTTCCCACTGGTTCAGGAATCAAACCAGAGATCTTTATATGTCCCGAATCCACTTTTCTACTCATTAGGCCATGGCTGTCCCCTATATATATATATATATATATATATATATTTAGGTCTATCAGTAGGTGATGACAGCAGGTTAAGTTAATTTCAGAAAATCTGATCTCAGTGATTGACCATGACACATTAATTTTAGTTTGATTGTTTCGTTAATGGTTTGATGATCTTCATAGACTTTCCGCACATGATATTCTCTACAGTTTACACAGAATGGTGTATAAAGCACATCCACTGTTCTGTTCCGTCTGCATAAACTCTTTGTTGGTGACAGCTTTGATGTGTTGAGTTGACAGACCGAAGACTACAAGTAACTTAAATAATCACCCCTTACAACCACAGTAAGCAGAAAACTATCCTAGAAGGCACATATCAAAAATCTTCAGACAGGAAGAGGAGTCTGAGGCTATATTGGGCACTGGTTTTTCATGCCATATTCATCTACCCCATCATATCGACAAAATGATAGAGATCCCTTCCCCACATGCTTGATAAACCTTCATTAATTTTGTCTTTTAGAATAAATGAAGAAATTTTGGCAGCTGACTGGATGCACAAAGAAAAAAATCTAAGGGGGAGGAAGACTAAACAGATGAACTTGAATGTAAAAAGTAGTGTAGTGACAAGTTCATTTAAAAGTGTCATAGCCTCAGGTGCTCATTAAGCAGCTCATAGCCTACTATTAATACAAAGCAGCGTGGAGAGCTAAGGGAAATACAAGCAAGCTTCAATTAGCTTTTCACTGTCAGATGGGCTTTCCACCATTATTCCCTTATTGTTCAGTATATCTGTCTGTGCAACAAAAATAATATGGTTCACTTATTTTCATCAAGTCAGCTCAGGCATAGCTGACAACTTTTTATTCAGGAAACAAAATTCAGGAAAATCGCATGCAAAACATGCTCTCTGAAGTAAGCAATGACACAAAATTATGCCAGTTAGAAAAACTAGCTATATTAGACTCAGACACAATTAGCTATAATTAACTCATCATTTGTAATAAAGGACTGACAGTCAGACATTTGATCTGTGTTACATAAGAACATTTTCAAAGCATCTTTTTTTCTTTTTAAAATCATTGCCACTTCTTCCAAACATGGATGCATTGCATCAGCAGAAGAGCAACAGTGGCTAAGAGCTAAAGTACATTAAAAGGGTTAGACAGAGACTAAGCATGACAGTTGATAAACAACTTAAAAATACAACCACTAGAATGGCCACAGAATTGAACCATCACAGGGCAGAGTCCCAATAAAAAACCTGTAAGACAGCTATATGACTTTGTAATTTATGGAAGGATTGTTTTATTTCCAAGGCCAATTCACAAAGATGAGGGGCATCTGAACCCACGTGGGATGTCCATGTATTGAGACTTAATTACACTAGAGTGCTACTTTCAGATTACAAGGTGATCCTATTATTCCATTGTGGATCGTAAGTGAAATGTTCTGTATTGATTAGACATATTATTACTCTTTTGATGTTCATCTCTGCTTTAGGAATGTGCTCAAAGATGGCTGATATAAATTCGTTATTGAAAAAAAGAAATAAAAAAGGCAGGGGGCTCCCAAGTGGCACAAAAGAAAAGCATTCATCCGCTCATCTGGGGATGGTGAGTTCAAAATCCTGATGATGCCACATGATGGGAACCCAAGGGAGTATTATTTGGACGAGCTGTCAGGGAGGAAGAGATGGTATATGCTCTTTTCCTTGACACTAGCCAGCTATGGGTGCCTGTGAGCTCATGCATATAAGGTGGGTGGATAGAGCTTTCTTCTGAGTGTGTTATGCTGCTCCTGATGTTATATGAACAGCAGTTTGAAAAAAGAGCTTGGCTGGAATCTAGGAGGACGCACGAGGTGACCTTCACCCTGACTGGTTGATAGCTGTCGTAGGATAAGCAACAGAAGCAACAGAACTGGGACCTGTTCATGACAAAATTATGGAGAAAAATGGGTTGGTGTCAGTATTAAGATTCGTTTTTGGCATCTATATCAGATTATTTGTTGTCTTTTTCATATTACAATTATATCATGTATACATGGTTATCTATTTCATTAAAAAACAGGAAAAAATCCTGTTAAAAAATATTTTAAATTGTTTCAAAATAGTTGTGGAACCAGATGCAACGGTACCAACAGTGATCATAAGAATAGCACACAGAATGGGATAAAGAAGTAGGAATGATTATTTTTTAGTCCATCCAGCCTATCAGTGACAGCCGTGACACGTCACCAGCAGCAGTTGGATAAACGCATATGTAATACAGCTTCAGGAATAATGAACACAAACAGGTTGGATTGTTTTTGTCTCAGTAGTATCAGGAGAAAAACCTTAAAGATGAATCAGTGCACCTGTGTGATTTAGGAGTACATTACACAAAAGGATAATGACAGAAAGTGCCTGAAAGTTTTGGATTTTTTTCATTCTTTCGTTCATTCGTTTTTTTATTTATTCAAATGAAATGAAATGAAATGGTTACAGATTTTCGGGGTTTAATGCTGCATGAGCTCAGTAGTGCATACAGTACTTAAAACATCTGGAAATTATTGCTGCTTATTAGTCTTGAAGTAGACATATTGTATGTCCAATCTACCTGAAAAGTGTGTGTGCATGTGTGCGAGTGTGTGCGTTATAGTGGAGTGTGGAGGATACTTCTCCAAAAATTCTTCCCTCCATGCTCTCTTGCGTTTCCCTCTCTTTAGGAGGCTCTAGGTTTATGAGGTTGGTGGAGGGGTACAGGGAGGCTGTCAGTTTTTAACACCTTGTAAAGCCTGTGCAGAGCTGCTTGTAATTTGGGGCTTTAAAATAAACTTGATTTATTTCTCTTGACGATTGCTCGGCATGATCATATAACAGCCCCTTAGTAAGAAACCATTTATAGGAGCAGGTGCATACTTTCATGCAAGTATGCACAGTTCCCTCATAATATTTGTACATTATATTACAACATGTCAGTTCCCTTGTACAAATTCAGGATTTTTACATACTGTTAGTGTAATTTTCCACAGAATTTCGCCACATTATCCTATGAGCTATGATTCAGGCAGGTCTGCCTCACAGCAATAAAGTTCAATTTTGGGCGTTTTTATGTGGAAATGCATGTTCTCCCCAAGCTTGCATCGCTTTCCTCTGTGTACTTTGGTCTCCTTTCACAGTACAAAGACATGCACATAAGGCTAACTGACTGTTCCAAATTACTCCTAAGTGTGAGTGTGAGTGTGATTGTGAATGGTTGTGTGTGCGTGTTGGTCCTGTGATGGTCTGGTGAGCTGTTAAGGGTGCAACAGTGTATAGTGTTGGCTGAGACCCTACGGTTTTGGTCAGCGGCAAATGAGTGAGTGAGTGAATGAGTTATTACAACTGTGAGCTGAAGCCAAATATTCTAAGTGCATTAGACTAAAAACAGAACCTAAATAAATGAATGATTGAATATGAAAATAATTTTTAGTCCTTGGGAATGAGAATGAGAGTGTTGCTTATATCTCTTACATGTACCTTCATAGCAATGGTAGTATTGGTAGTATATATATATATATATATATATATATATATATATATATATATATATATATATATATATATATATATAGAT
>JAOUQZ010000031.1:5596208-5609116 GCA_028564935.1 Neosilurus hyrtlii
GGCTTGTCGGGATGAAATTGTAGTACTGTTATTTTTTCCCCACATACAATATATTTAGCTCTACTTCGACGTATCGAACACTGTTCTACGGAAAATCGACTCAAGATCTTTTATATATATATATATATATATATATATATATATAGGTCAGATGAGCACATTTCAAGTGCGCTTTGACCCGGCTATCCTTTGTTAGGGTCACAAAAAGGCTGGAGCCCACCTCAGCCTACTCAAGGCGAAAGGGTTGTACACCCTGAACAGCTCTCCAAATCATCAATGGGCAAACACACACAAACTCAAAATCTCTCTCTCTCACACTCACACACACACACACACACACACACACACACACACACACACACACACACACACACTCTCACTCACTCACCTTCCCACCTATAGGCAATTTGGAATCCCTTGGGGTATAGTGTTCAGTGTGTGTATATAATTTGGGGTGTGGTATGTGTAATTAAAACCTAATGAAGGTGTGGCCAAAACCAGTACACCACAATGTTCCTTGAAATGCAAAAAAAAAAATACAATAAAAAAATACAGTAACTTTTTTTCTGCATGCCACCAATAATCATTATAAAATACATTGCACTATGTGATCTTTGTTTTATCTGCCAGCTTAATATCGCTCTGCTCGCTCGCACCCACATGAAAAATCTGTTGCTTTCTTGCTTTTATTTTTATCATTATTGTTATTATTATTTTTTTATTTACTGCATTCTATATAGCATTTAAAGTAGTATCATTAATAGAAGGCATCCATATAGTGTTAGTGAGCATGTTTACTAGCAGATGTGAAATGTGTATACACAAAGCTATTTGCAGGGCTACATTTAGCTCTCAAGTCAAGCTGAATTTTAAGACTTTGAGGAAGGAAATAAAAGGGATATTCCCATGGCTATTATTGGTCATTCTTAACCAATCCACTTTCTTCTGGAAACAGACTTTGATCTAATCCATCCAGCCATCCATCATCTATAGAGCTTATATGTCAGGGACATTGGGGAATTTGGAGTTTATCCAAGCTGATTTGACTTTGATCAAATTTAAAGAAAATTCACAAAACGATGCTGTTTAAACACCACGATTCAGCAGCATCTCAGTCCTGATGCACACCTACATGTCCCGTGAAGATAATAAAATAATCGTGATCATCCAATTCCTGTTTATAAATATTTAGAACACATTAGCTGAATGCTGTATCTGTGTTTAGTATGTAATTCATTCATTTTCAATTCAAGCTGCTTCATCCTAATTAGGGTTGTCGGGAGACTAGTGCCCATCTTAGCCAACTCTGGGTGTGGGCAGGGTACAACCTGAACAGCCTCACCAGGCCATCGCAGGGCAAACCAACATACAACCAATCACACTCACACTCACACCTAGGGGCAATTTGGAACAGCCAATTAGCCTACTGTGCATGATTTTTTAGACTGTGGGAGGAACCCGGAGTACCCGGAGGAAACCCACGCAAACACGGGGAGAACATGCAAACTCCATGCAGAAACGCCTAAGCTGGGAATCGAACCCAGGACCTTCTTGCTGTGAGGCGGATGTGCTAATCACTATGCCACTACGCCACTACGCCACCATGCCGCCGTTTAATATGTAATGTTAAATGTAATACATCAACATAACTGTGCATGTATATAATTCCTTAAAAAATCTCAGTATTTAAAGTGCACAACATAAAGTACGTAAGCACACACAATCATAGCACACAATCATAGCACACAATCATGGCAATTAACACACTGAATCTCTTAACGAGACAGTAATACGGCACAGCCTGTATTAAGCTTATGGTAAGTTTTTAAAGGACATAAGGTTGCACAAGCACGTGCACATCGCTAAGTCCTCCACTTGTGCATATCGTAATTAATCACAGCTCGGAAGCCATCACTAAGCGCTGACAGGAGTCAAGCAGTGCTGTAGCCCTCACAACCTATTGACAGCAGCAGTTTTTAAAGACAGGCTGATGGAGAATTGCCAGACTGATCCTAGGCTCATGAGAAATACGGTGTTCAATGTTTTTTTTTTTTTCTTTTTTTAATCTCAAAATAGAATTAATATTGATACTTTGGGTATCACTTAAGAAACATATTAAGGGCTTATTATGCCATTTTCTAGGGTAGAATATTAATTAGAATCTTACTTTTTAAAATTAGTTGTTTAATCACTCAGAGCTCCTCCCTTTTGCCAACTGTGTGTCGCTGATGTATTGTTCTGTAATAAATGGTTTATAGAGCCGTTCTTTCTTCATTGTCACTCAAATCCAGGTAGGTGTGCTAAGTACTACGCCAACGTGCCACCCATGTAATACATTGCATATGAAAAAAATAAAAAATAAAAATACATCTATCTTCATGTGGATACAATAGAAATCTTCTTTAGGTAAATCTGAAAATGTCACTCATTGCTTTTTTTTGTGCATTCAGGTGACAGTGTATAATTTTATTTGATAGGATTGCATTCTACCTTTATTACTATCTTAATTAATATTTACAGACAAATGTCCTTCTTGCCATGACAAAATGTGAAGTCTTATTTTTTGGTAGGTTTTTAAGGTTTAAGGTCGATTTATAAGGTCATAGGGTCAATCCTAACCCCTTGTAACATATGTAACGTTATCATCACTTACAGTCTTGCTGGCACTCGCAGCAACTGAGGCTAGTCTCCATGGCAACACCAGCCGCAGCGCACAGTGTCCTTGGTGTGAAGATGGAGGAGAGATATGAACACAAATTGTTCCTTGAAAAGCCTCCCAGCCCTCAGCCCCAGCGTGCTAGCTCCCTCTGGTCAGCTTGACACGCATACATGCTCGGGGGAGGGAATGTGAAAGTTAGAGAATAAAGGAGAGGGGAAAATGAGAACTTTGTCATTTCACTGTAGAGCAAAGGCAACCAGAGATCTTTTTTTTTTAATTAATCATTATTATTATTATTATTATTATTTTATTATTTTTTTTATGGCACATGTGTGTGTGTGTGTGTGTGTGTGTGTGTGTGTGTGTGTGTGTGTGTGTGTGTGTGTGTGTGCATGTGCATGTGCATGGGTGTGTGTACACTGCTTTTTCACTGACATTATGGACTTGTTTATGAAAACAGAGAAATAATACTCATGCTGCTATGCCTCACCATATCTTTCCATATCTTTTCTATCCACCATCGCACACTGCATATTCTGTATGCTGTAATATGCAAATATATGTTTTTCTCCTCCATGTGTGTACAATAAAGTTATCGGACTCATGCTTGGATAAGTGTATCACACATCACATTCAAGAACAGTGCAAAATCAAGTCAGCACCACATCATGAACGTTTCAGTAGAATGCACTAAAATGCGTATATGTGAATATTTTCACAGCCCTTTAATAGTCACAACTACAAGGAAGTGATGTCATCATTTTTATAATATTAATATGTTAATATTTTAAAAGATATTTTGTGTGTGTTTGTGTAGAAATTAATGCATTTTGATGATCTGTGAGAAAGATTCATTCATTCATTTTCTGAACCGCTTAATTTTAATTAGGGTCGCAGAGAGGCTGGCGCCCATCTCGGCCGACTTTGGACTAGGGCAGAGTACACCCTAGACAGCTCACCATGCCATCACAGGGCAGAAACACGCTGACGGCTATGCAGCCTACTCTTGACGAAAATCAGCAATGGTTCTTTTACATGCCTCCCACCACAGACAGTGAGAGACATGGCCGCCCTTTGATAACCCAGTTAGCTGCACTGGGGGGCAGCAGTGACATCCCGCTGATAGTGGGGCTTGAACCCCTGACCTTGGGATCAGTAATCCAGCACCCTACCACCGGGCCACTACTGCCCCTGTGAGAAAGATATTTTTTGCCAAATATTTTCTCTTATACACTGCCTGCACAAAAAGAAATAAATAAAAATAAATAAATAATCCAGAAGCTCAAATATTTTGTTGTAGTGTCTTTATAGCTAAATAAAATGCATAATCGCGATGACACTGTTGCTCCAATTGGACAGGTCAAGGCTCAGCAACATTATATATCAATAAAATAAAGTCAGCTGATGACCTGAATGTACAGAATTACCAGGTTACCCCATCACCTTGGTGGCTTTGTTCCACTGTGGTTTTGATCTCTGAGGGCATGGATATCACATTGGGGCTCAAATAGTAAAAGAGTTGTTCAGGGATCATGAGGAATCATTTTCACACCTTGACTTTAATCCTGTGAAGGTTTTTGGGATGTACTGGCGAAGACTTTATGGAGCAGTTCAGTTTTCCCTTATTAATTCAAGACATTGGTGAAAAATGAACCCATCAAGGGATGGAAATAAATGTTATGCTGCTTCTTGGTATTTCCTTAAAACCATTCCCATTCAAGGAAACATATTTTTTTCTGGTTTGCTTCCTGGCTGCATCTGTGTAGGCACTGTCTTAGGAAATGTTCTGGGGCACATTCTCAACTCTGATCCCTTACTTACTACTTGGTACTAAAAGTAAAATGGCCTTTTTTTAAAAACCAAATTAGAAAATATTTACACATTTCATTGATTTCAAAAAGATTTTATTAATTTCATTGATTGTAATTCAAGGTTGGCAGTAAGTTTGAGAAAGTAGTATTGAACCTACGGTCTGATCAAATCAATGTTGCATCGAACAAATGCAGCATACAAAATAGACAATAAGTGAACAGATTTAATCTGTGTACACAGTGAAACAGGGCTGCTGCTTAAACTCGACACTGTTTAATATGTATATAAATGAGTTGGTCAAAATTCTGGAGGGCGCACAGCTCCTGTGTAACTTCTGATCAAATTCCTGCTGGAGACATGAACAAGTTTTGTTGATATATGCCACTCAGGTGGTAAAGAAAGAAAGGCCATAGAACACAACGACTAAGTGGGTAAGTTGGCTTTAACAGAGCATTTTATTCAGGTTATAACAAAATGATGGCGTCGTCCAGAATCACAGAGAACAAACCAATGTGTGCTACAGCCGAGCTTCTGTCCTGGAATTCGGGAGAACAGCAGTGAGCTGGCTTAGGAATAGAGATATTCCAGCACTGACTCATCTGCTCGCTGTCATTCAAACACAGTCTTTATTTACAAAGTGAGAGATTAGTTGAACACCTGAATGCTCTCTCAATGACAATCCTTTACTTAGTCAACATTTTGTAATGTGCTGTAAAAGAACCTTCCGGTTACCACTCTGAATTTATAAAATAATTCTGTAAACTAATGATTGTGTTTTTATAGAAGAACAAAAACATGCTACAGGACATTTTATAGTTTGTAGTTATGTTCAGTGTCGGGCGGCATAGTGGTTAGTATGTCTGCCTCACAGCAGGAAGGTTCTGGGTGCGAGTACCTGGCACTGTGTGAAGTTTCGTCTGTCTCCCCGTTTCCTCCAGGTGCTCTGGTTTCCTCCCACATTCCAAAGACATGCACAATAGGCTAACTGGTTGTACCAAATTGTCCCTAAGTATGGGTGTGAGTGTGAATGGTTGTGTGTTGCCCTGTGATGGTCTGGTGAGAAGTTCAGGGTGTACTCCACCTTCACGTAGTGCTGGCTGAGGTAGGCACCAGTGTCCCTACGACCCTAATAGGATTTCTTCTTCTTTGGAGACCTGACATTTTTTACAATCAACACTATCCAGTGTGGGTGAATCTGTGGCTGCTTTAGCATCCTTTTCTTGGCTCACAATATAAAAATTTAATCTGTTCTTTTGTTTCTGTATGCCATGCAGTTCAAGGTTTAAAATATGGTGCTTTTCTACTCAGCACGGTTGTAAAGAGTTTATTTATTTATTTATTTTAATTAGATTGCCGTCTTACTGTCAGCTAAAGCCATCAATCCATCCATTCATCCATCAATTCATCTATCCATTATATACTTATTATCCGCATCACGGCTCAGCTGGTTAATCCCTGTTGACTTCATGCAAGAGGCGGTGAACACCCTTAACCAAATTATTGCAGGGCTAACACAGAGACGAACAACCATTCACACTCACATTCACACCTATGGGCAAGTTAGAGTAGCCAGTGTGTCGAATGTGCTTGTCTTTGGACTGTGGAAGGAAACTGGAGTACCCAGCAACCTACACTGTACATAGAGAGAACATGGAAACACCAAAGGAAAAGGGTACTCTTAGACTGTGGGATTTAAACCCAGAACCTTCTTACTGTGAGGTGACAGTGCTAACGACCGCACCACCATGCTGCCTCAGCTCAGACCAATATGGCCATTTACACAAAACAAGTGTGATCAACACAACATTTCCACCCATTAGATTGTCACTCACTGGATGTTTCATCATTCTGTATGAAAGCTACAGTGTGTCAAAATCGCAGGAAATTAACAGTATCTGAAATACCTAATCCAGCCCTTTTGCCATCAGTAAATGATATGATAAATCATATCACTGTCAGTGAGTTCATAGCACATATATTTCACATATACTGCTGTTTAATACGAACATTACCTGAAACTCTTGACCCATATCTGCATGATTTCATGCAATGTGCTGCTGTTACATTATTGGATGATTGGAGATGTATAGGTATTCCTAATAAAACGGCCAGCCAAAGAGGTGCTTCAGATTGAAGCCTCCTTTTTGTAATTAATATTTGATTAGATAATAAATCTTGCAACATGCCACAATCACAACATTTCAGATGACAGCTTTTACATGTAGAGATCACAGTGGTCACCATTCTGTCCCTGGCGATGCAGATTGAGCTGTACGTGTCTCAGTTTGACAGAACAAACAAGGGGTCTCACTCGAAGAAATGATGTGCTGACACACAGAGGGGTCTTATTTAAAGAAATTATGTGCTGACACATCCTACAACACACACCACAAAGACGCAGTGCTTCCACCCACGAGCAGGACCAACTCACTCACGCTCTCATGTTCTCATTCCCGCTCCTTTTCTCTAAGCTTTTCTCTCCTTCCCTCTGTGGGTGGGTGGTACAGAGGATGAAGTGTCCCTTTGTAAGCGCAGTCCAATTACAAAAAAAAAAAAACAGAAAAAACAACAACAACAACCACCCAGCCTAGGAGTCGAATCCGTATCAGTATCAGCAGACAAAGTGAGGCGTGCTGGCTTTGTCATACTCCTAACTAAATGTTGAAAACAATATGTGAGGCAAACCATTCAGAATACTTCATTTTAAGAGCAGTTGCACATTGCCAATAATAATAATCACTTATTAGGAATATGGCAATATTTTATTGTACAGTAAAGGATAAACATTTCCTCTTCAGCATCCTAACAGCTTCAAAACAAGATTAAGGGCAACAGAATAAGTGTAATATGGCATACTGTACATATGGTAGATAGATAGATAGATAGATAGATAGATAGATAGATAGATAGATAGATAGATAGATAGATAGATAGATAGGTAGACAGATAGATAGATAGATAGATAGATAGATAGATAGATAGATAGATAGATAGATAGATAGACTACACTCAAAACTAGTCCTACAGTCACAAACAACATCACAACATTTATATCCATGCCTTGTTGTGTTCATTTTTCACAGATATCTTGAATTGATGACAGTAAAATTGAACCACTCCATAAAGTCTTCTCCTGCACATTCCAGAAGCTTTCAGTTGGCTTAAGGTCAGGGATCTGTGGTGCCAGTTGAGTGCAAAAATGATTACTGATGCTACCTGAACCACTCTTCCACTATTTAGGACCCAATTTTATATCTGTGCCATCAGGGAAGGAAAAGGTCCATTGACAGGGAAACCTAGTCATTCAGTACATTCAGATTATTAGCTGACTTCATTTTATTGACATATAATGTTGCTGAGGCTCGATCTGACCAAATTAAGCAACAACTGTTATCAAGGCTTAATGTGGACCAACAAACTATTACAGCACTTAACTTTTTTTGGCTGGGCAGTGTACACTCACAGACACTTTATAAATATATATATATATATATATATATACACACACACACCTTACCCCTTCATTTTCTCCCCTAAAACTTCCAATTCTAACACACCAGCCAGCATTTCCTATGATACAACCTTTACCAGCTGGGGAAGAATCAAGGCTAGTATGTGCTTCCTAGATGACATGAAACCAGCCATTTTCAGTCTTTTACAACTGCTGCGCATACTGTGTAAAATAGGAGTGTATCACATGTGGAGAAAAATGCTATCCACCCTCTTTCACATACATGAGCTCACTAAGGCCCAGACTTCTGTCACTGTGACTGACAGGAAAAAGAGTATGCCATCCTGTCTCCCCAAAAGAGCATGGTAAATTAAGCTTGCTTGTCCACCATCGATTGCTGTGCCATTATCCGAATATCGAATTGCAACAATGCTTTTTTTTCCCTGTTGTGCCACTTAAAGCTATTCAAAAAACACTTTCACTGATTAAGTCCTTAACTTCCCTAATATGGTCCTTTAGTCAATGTTATTACTTTTAAATGCTGAAGTGTTCACGGGACTTGAGTTATCTACTGTATCTAGTTCTGAGATAGTTCATCTATCGATAGAGTTATTCGGGCTGTATGATTCCTTAATGCGCTTGAAGTTTATCATTTATCCTGAAAGGAATAAACTGTTATAAAGACAGCATATTTTTAAGGCTATCCAAGGCAATTGGCATTGTTTTGAATTGTCATAAGGTTATATATATATTTTTTTTTTTTCTCAAGGAACCTGTGTTTAAATATAAAGACAGCTGTCTTTTTATTTTATTTATTTTTATTTTCCCACTTTTTTAGCTCAGTGTTCCTCAGTAACATCAGGGTATGTGTCATAGTTTAGCAAATGAGGTTAACTGGAAAATTGAATTAAGGTGACACTTCTAAAAGAAGTGTACCGTGTGCTAAGAGGTTCTGACAGCAAAATCAACAGTTATATACTGAATGTTTGCTGAGCCGCAAGTAAGATATGGGTCATATTCCTGCTCATAACAGCATTTTTAACTGAAAGAGTTACATGCATTATAAAACAGTTTAACCTAAAATCTACTTTTAAATTAACTTTGAATGCTGATGGCTGACATACCAGACATCCAAAACATATATAGCAGTAGAGTGAACCTTGTTGCGGGAAGTATCGGGGTCGCCTAGATTCCGAGTGAAACCCTGGTGTAGGGCCCGGGGGTTGCGTTAGGGTTAGGAAGTCCCCCAGAAGGTCATGATTAAAGTTAAGAAATGGATTCTGGTTGTACTTTTTTTACTAAAAATAATATATAATATATTTATTAGTATATTAATATATACCTGTACAGTGCCTTTACTTTGAGCAGCATGTGGAGGGAAGTTTTTTCTTTACAAAATGTTTCAGCACCCGGGGCAGTAGTGGCCTGGTGGTAGGGTGTCTCACCTATAGTGAGAAGTATGTAAAAGAACCTTTGCTGATTTTCATCAAGAGAAGGCTGCATTTCCCTCAGCGTGTTTCTGCCCTGCAATGGCCTGGCAAGCTGTCCAGGGTGTACTCTGCCCTCGCCCAGAATCTGCTGAGATGAGCAACAGTCTCCCCGCGACCCTAATTAATGAACATAACATAGACACTTTATCATCGCCATTTTGTCTGGAATGCTGACATTTTAACAAGGTTGTGGCTAAAGTTTTGCAACTGTCATTGGTCCAAAACCAGTGTGGCAATCTCATGGAAATTGCAACTGGTGCGTAAATGTACATGTGTTTTTGGGGGAAAAAATGGATAAAAAAATGCCACAAATTGTTTAACAATGTATTTTATTCTAGAACATGTAGAACTGGGCACCACTGTTAGCCACTATAAACAAAAGTATAAAATATGAATTAGTGAAATATGGACACAACTTGAAAGCTCCTTTGATAAATTAGCATATATGCTATGCTAAAAGCAACCTCATTCATTCAGATTGAGTGTCACAACAGACTGACTGCTCATCATTTTATATTAACCTTAACAAATTTTAGAGTAATTTTTTGAGCAATTTTTGATCTTCTGTTCAGGCTTGTTGGCAGCTTCTGAACATTGCGGTGTTACTGTTCACACCTGTAGCAGTGCTGGTTGCATGCCCACTATCAAACCTGCAGCCATTTCACATTGATGCTCTGGAATTGGCTCAAAACAATCTTCAGTAAAATGGTCACTACAAATAACGGAATGAATGCTGTGCAGTTTCCAGTCCGCCCATGTTCGTTTAACTCGCTTAATCCATTCATCACACAATTTTGGTCGGTCGGGTTAGGGGAAACACCTAATAAATCAACCACATGGTTCTGTGTGTACATTGTTTGTAATTATTGGGGTTTACAAGTTTCCACCAGCATCATCATTTCCCATAACTCATTGTGCAAAACACCTACTTTAATACTTTGGTGGGCTTTGATCAGTATAGAAGCCTTTAGTCTTAAGAAGAACTACAGTGGAGAATCTCTACTAGGTGTATGTGTGATTAATTCATTCAAAGTTTTTTAAACACCGGAAACACTATAAAAAATAAATACAACTTTTTTTTTGCTGCTTCCTAAACAAATATGTCAACAAAGACATAAATTTACAACACAGTACTTTCACTCTTTCACCCAAAACTATGCAGTTGTGAATATATTAGCACAAAGCTTAAACCTTCAATACCTTACAGAATAAAATAATAAGCACTCAGTTTAATTAAAGCAGAAATCTCTCTCTAATACAAATAGCGATTAATACCTGCTCTGCTTAACCAAGGGGTGCAACTCAATAGACGGCTAGCCGGCACACTAGCTGTTAGCATTGGAAAACCACCTGTTTTCATGAGCTAAACACAACAAAATACATTCACTAACAGTACACAGCTGCACATTCAATATGCTGTATTTATAACTGGTGATATAATTCATAACCTACTATCGTAATATAAATGAAAGAGGTGGAAAGGTTGATGAAAATGCCTGAACAACTGCTCATTCTGTTGTGCTACATCCCTTGTGAGTGCCCCAGAACATCAATAACAGGTCTAATGACGTCACTCGCCGGCATACTTGACAGACTGAGCTAATCTTTATTCCATCTAGCCAATATGATGTCAGCCATACGCTGAGTGAGGCACTGAGGCTCTGTTTTTAATAAACTGTCCAATCGATGAAAAAAATGTAGGCTCATCTAGGTGGACCTTTTTGAGGAATTTGGGCGGTTCATTCAAACGCAACATGCTGCCCCACCCGACCCCCCCCACCCCCACTACGGACCTGCATAGGCATGGTAGTGTAGTGTGTCACCTCAGAACAAGAAGGTTCTGAGTTTGAACCTTGTGACCCCAGGCCTTTCTTTGTGGAGAGTGCAGGTTCTCTCAGTGCATGCATGGGTTTCCTCCCTCAGTCCAAACACATGCAAATTAGGTCAACTGGCTACACTAAACTGCTCAAATGGAATTGTGAAGGGTTGTTTTTCTCTGTGCCGAACAAGCAGTGCAAATAATGGATGGACAGATTGATGGATGGACAGAAAACCTGCAGTGTCCATCCAGATATTATCCACACTATGCTAACTGCGGCACAAAAGTAAAATTGGGGTACTGAGTTGTTTTTGTTCATTCGTTGATCATTCGTAATTTTGTGCAACTAGGGTTGCGGGGATCTCTGCTGAATCTGGGCATACGCAGTGTACACTAGCTCGCCAGTCCATTACATGGCCACCACACACAACATATACAACCATACTCACACCTAGAGACAATCTGGAACAGCTAATTAGCCTAATGTGCATGTCCTTGGACTGTGGGAGGAAACCAGAGTACCCGGAGAGAACCCACACAAGTACAGGAAGAACATGCAAACTCCACACAAAAATGCCCTCTTCAAGTCCAGGACTTGAACCCAATGCCCAATATGTTGTGAGGACGATGAGCTAACTGATACACCTCCATGCTACCTGAGTTGTTTTCACTGAATTGTTATATTGCAATTCTGCACTGGACCTCAATATTCATTCAATAATGTAAAAGCAGTAGTTGATGAGATGAATATGGACCTTTTGGGAGCCTGCTATGTGTCTGACAGAATAAACCTTATTACACAAGTGAAGGATCATCAATAGTCTTTCTGTTCCATTGCTTACCGATGGGCTGCAAAGCATATTAATATGAAAATGAGTCTGGTCATTGTTGCAAGAGAAAGCAAAGATGAGTAAATGATGATGTCTTTATTTCCTGGGAAATGGACCATACAGCAAGCCTGTCTCTGGCCATCAGCATTGGCACAAGGTTGGGGGTTGTGCTAAATAAGGGTCAAAGGTACACCTCTGGCCAAGACAGTTGTTTATATTTCCAAATTAAAAGTGGCGGCTTGGCACATTCTGATTTGCCTCGGGTCAGTCCGGCTCCATCTGCTGAATAAACGAGCAGCACTATTTCTTCTCACCGACAGGAGGAAAGCAGAAAAAAAATAAGATTTACAGTCCTTCAAAAAACTTAATTCTCTGCCTCTGCATACAAGAGGGATAGGTTTAGCTTCTGAATGACCTCTGCATGTTTCAGCAGAAGTGGCTGGAATGTTTGGTGTCTGAATCTAAACAGGGCTTAGCCTCTACACTTCACATGGGTGAGAAGAAAGTTCCTCATTGTGCATGCTACAAACTCTGGCTCCCGGCAGCAGCCTCATTAAACATTCATAAAGCAAAATCTGTTTTGCTTTACTTTTTTTAAAACACCAGCCTGGCTTCAAAGAGATGTGAGAGGAAGACCTTTTCTATATTTATTAGGCCTTGCACCAAATCCCCTGCCTGTGTGAACTGTAGAGATATGGCCGCTGTGGGGAAGGGAAGACACCTCCGATGGACCTAGTATTTATATACCTGCCTCATGTATGTGGGATCACACACACACCCACCCATCCACACACACACACACACACACACACACACACACACACACACACACACACACACACACACA
>JAOUQZ010000031.1:5669244-5680379 GCA_028564935.1 Neosilurus hyrtlii
ACCTATATATATATATATATATATATCAGCTATGCAGTAAAGCACAAACACACACACACACACACACACACACACACACACACACACACAAAAGTGATGAACACGTTTATTGTGAACAGCATGCCTAGACCCAGGTAACCTAATATGCTTCGAAATTAAATTAGATGCAATTTATTTTGAATTGGCAAGCTAATTATAATAAGCAAAAGGTCAGTGTTAGGTTAAGAGCAAATATCTGCAAATAATAACAATGTAATAAGAAATCATGTGGCGAATAATATCTGTATTAATTAAAATGTATTTATAATATTGTCGTCACAATGATGAAATTTGCTACAAATGATGGATAGCCAAAATAGATGTGTTGATCCCATTAGGTGACCTCTGGGAACTTCCTTTGGTATTTTGAACCCATTTGTTCTCATTTTGCAGTGCATTTCTGTTGTGTTGTGTAAATTTTCAGCATGTTGACCTCTCAGGGCCACCCTACTGAATAATTTATCAAATCAACACAACATTGTCAATACATAAATTTAAGCCCACAATGACATACATAACCCAAAACCTTAAGTGAACTGATTGTGGTTAATATAAATGTTTAGGCACTACCTAAAAGCAGAGCTCCAAAAATATTTGCATTAATTTTCAGTAAAGAAACAGTGATAATATAACTTACTGTATTTTCAATGGTATTCAATTGTAACTTATTTTTCCTTAAAAAGAATAAACACATGGACTAAACAAGCACATTTTCTGAAAAGTGCAGTTGCAGTCAGTGCTGACAGTGGCGGCACATGCGCACAGTGGGTCGCCTGTGTGGGCACATGAGCACAGACAGGCAACCCACTGAGGTCAGATAACTATAAATAGTTAGTGTTACTTATTCAAAAGATATGCTCGTTTCTGACTGCTGAAAGGCCATCATATAATTTTTCGTATTCTTCTACAAGCCGAATTATTGCATCACTGGCACCAGATAAGTATTATTTGGTCTTGGAGGGTCTTATCCACCTCGGCTTTTGGCCTGGACAGATAACAACTCCTTGATCAAGTCATTCTCTATATCATACTTCGTTTCATTAAGCTGTTGCTTATGGATATAATATATCTTGTGACTATATACTTGGACATACAGTATTTTTAGTCATGAATTAAATAAACATGCCAGTACTAAAATATTAAGTTAAATTTAAAATCCACTTACTACATTTAAATTATAACATTGTTTATTTATTTATTTTTATTATTGCTGAATTTAAGTAGTTTGTTAGTGCTCACTAAAGCATTGAATAATGGTAGTTACAGGAGGGTGACTGTGTATTGTTTCAATTCATGGTTAATATATAATCAACCTAGCAAAACTAGCAGGCTAAGGCTAAAAACACTGACAGGCCTAAAGGCAATGCAGGTGTGATATATCCTCTCTTAGATGTGCCAGTTCATCCCCAATACCTTTGCTAAAAAAAATAATAATAAATAAATAAATAAAAAATCAGTAGCATTTAGTGCCACAGGGAGGCCATTGGTTTTTGGATACCATGGAGACGGCTGGCACACTGCCCGTGCCAAGCAGCTAGATCATTCACTCACTTCCTGTGGTCTGCCCTCCCTCAAGACAGCCAGAGAGAGAGAGAGAGAGAGAGAGAGAGAGAGAGAGAGAGGAGAAATGTGAGGTATATTATTGCACATTTTGGTGGACACTCTTAGGCTAATGTCCTTCCTGGCACTGGTACAACTTGGAACAGCATGCAACAAACTTAGAAAACTGCTGATCTCTCCTGACAAGCACTGAATGCCAACACAATGTATCATGAAAAGGAAAGAAAGCACAAACACAGCTACACTTTTATTCCCCATTAACAAATATTTGGTGGTGGTTATATACTGTACCCTGCAGCGGAGAAAGCAGGAAGGATTTTTTAAATAAAATTATTTATATCATGAGAAAGCAGTGGTGATATAAAATATTGTGAACATTAACTGTTAAAATGTCCACAGGGCTACATAAAACCAACTTCAACCAGAACTGATAAATGTGCAGTATTAATCCAATAAAGACTTATTGTAAAAAAATAAATAAATAAATAAATACATAAATAAAAACGAACAGAAAACTAAAATAAAAATGTAGACTGCCTGGCCAATAGCTGCACACTCTCACATTTTGTTTAACCAACTTTAGCTTTGATTACAGCATGTCTCCATGGCAGGTTGAGGCATTAAAATGAAATCAGCGGATGACCTGAAATGTACTGAATGACCAGGTTATCAATCAGTGGACTCAAGAACATTGGGTCCTAAATAGTGAAAGAGTAGTTTAGGAAGCATGAACCACATGAACTGGCACCACAGAGTCCTGGCCGTGACCTTATTTAAAGACTTTGGGATGTGCAGGAGAAGACTTTATGGAGTGGTTTGATTTTCCCGTCATCAATTCACAATGAAAAATGTGAACCCAGTTTTTAAGGAAAATAAAAGTTGGTTAAGTTTTTTGAAAAAATGCACTGTAATCAAAGCTAAAGGCCGTAGTGCAACAAAATATTGAAGTGTGGGACTTTTTCTAGCCAGATAGTGTATTTTTCATGTGTTTACCAGTTAATGGTCGTTGGGATAAGTTTTTATAAATGGCTATGTAGGCAAAAGTTGGATTTTTATGAAGCATCTGTGTATGTAGGTAGGTGACTATGTGAACACTGGCAAAAATGTCAAATAATGTTAGTTCAGAATGAGGTATTTATTACATAAATATCAGTCTAATTTGAATTTTAAATGACACCAGCTACATTTAATTTCAAATTAGCACTGAAAGCTTTTACAATGATAATCCGTTCCTGATGGTAAAAAAATAAAGAAAATAAAATACATTTTAAAAAATGTTTAAAAATTTAAAAAAGAAAAAAAAAGAAAAGAAAAACAATGTTGGCACATCCACTTTAACAGTTTGAAGCACATGTAGTATCATGCATCGCTGGAGAAGCTGATCACAAACCTTATAGACGTGAATACATCAGCATGCACTTGTATAATTGCTATGTTAATTGTTTCATAAGCACTTTTTGGACATACCTTCTACAGTACCCAACATTTCACTATAAAACAGCATTAATACCATATTTACCCAGAATATTTCACTCTCTGCCTTGCATATTATTGTCTTTCACCTGGAGCCATGGATTTGAGGGCAGAGGTTAATAGGGGAGCTCTACTTCTTAATTGAGAGCTTTACTTCTTTAGTGAGAACAACACCACTTTAATGAGAACTCTTTCTTTCATTTGTGCCAAAATGTGTGAACAGAGCCATTCATTGACAAATGGGCGATGAATTAAAGAGGGAAACACAACAACAAAGCGTCTTTGTAATATGTTGGGCCTCCACAAGTCAATACGTCTTAGTGTCTACAAGTTTCTTTTACTGTACAGGAGGAATAAACACAATTCTTTCAGAAGATATTCTTTCCGTTATCTTAATGATAGTGTGTGTGTGTGTGTGTGTGTGTGTGTGTGTGTGAGTGTTTGTATATATGTGTGTGTGTGTGTGTGTGTGTGTGTGTGTTCAGTTAACTTTCAACTTGGTGACTGCAAAAGCCACATGGGAGTGGGAGAAAGGGAGTCATCTTGGGAAAGACCATTCTTATTCTGAAGGGTTGGACTAAAATAAGGTGACCAGACATTACATTTTAAAGTTGGTGTGCCAGTTCTGCATCACACTACCATTATCTTCATCATCATCATCATCATTATCATCATCATCATCATCATCATCATCATCATCATCATCATCATCATCATCATCATTATTAGTGCCATTATGCCATACAATAATTCACATTCACAGGGAAATCACAGTCAAATTATACTGAACATATAGCACAGATTAGCTTTAAGCTTAATTTGCTTTTCACATAAAGGGAGCGGGGTTCCATTGATTTATCCCAGTTGGTGGTATTTATTCATAAAGTCTATGTTGAGTTATTGATAACCACTGTATGTAGTAATTCTGCTGTCCTTAATATGACTGTTACAACTCATTTCTCAATACTAAACACAAACAACTATGTACTCAGGAACAAAGCCCATACACACCTCAAAAGAAAACAAAAAAAAAAAAAAAAAAAAACCCTGAAACCAGCCCAAAACTATCAGTAATCAAGACACATTTCTCAATCTGTGCATGAGAAATAGAGTCACGACAGTGAGCACACATTTCTGATTTGCAGTATCTCCAGTAAACCTTTTTATCATCACATGGTATGGAAATGATCTGCAATATAATCCCCTTTTCCTTCTCCAAATCTTTGCAGTAGCTTAGCAGCAGAAATTGTCTTGGACATTGTCAGTGTGCAGTCTGCAATTACATTTTCAGGTTTTTTTTTTTTTGTTTTGTTTTTTTGGGGTCTGTGAAAATTTATTGGATGTAATTCTGAATGTCTGCACAGTGAGATAATTTTATTTCAACTAGCCCCCACCCTTTTTTTAAACATACAAACAAGCAAACAAACAAATACATAAATAAATAAATAAAAATTAAATACTATAAAGAAAAAAAAAGAAAAAAGAAAAAAGAAAATAAAAAAATGAAACGTCACTAAACATATTTATATATATTTTATATCCAAACCTTTAATGCAAAAACAGATCTGAACAAAATGCATGGTTAAAATGTGTCTAAGTAAAGCACTGCTCACTGAGTGAGTGGTTTGTCAGTTACATTTTAAATCGTATTACTTGCCTATGATCGGCGTTTCTTAATGTACCCCAAACGCTAAAATAGGTCTATATATGTTACAGCCTGGAGCGGCCAGCTTTTGGTCCTATTTAGTGTTTGCATGTGGTGACCCATGGATTAAAGACTATATAAGCATCTATCTGAATTTTATTTTCTCTTGCCGTAGTTTCAGCACCCAACCATACATGATACATTATAAAACAATTTATAGGATTTTGTGTGACTATCTGGCAACCGAAAACCACTTACTTAGTCACTGAATCATTTGCAGGATAGCTTAATCCTAATAATACTACAGTCGCGGAGAGGCTGGAACTTATCTCAGAGTACACCCTGAACTGCTAGGCAATCCATTGCAGGTCAACAAGTGCAACCATTCACACTTACATCCACACCTGAAGGGTATTTGGAACAGCTAATTAGCCTAAGTTGCATGACTTTGGACGGAGGGAAGAAACCAGAGTACCTGGAGGAAACACACTCAAGCAAGATGTAAACTCCACACAGAAACACCAGAGCCAGGGAATTGAACTCAAGACCTTCTTGCTGTGAGGCCAAGGTGCTATCCATTACACCACCAAGCCACCCATATTACAAGCAAATGTCTGACAACCAGTTGCATTGAATTCTTAACCAATCTATCTTTAAAGGCTGGTTCTAAAGTTAGCACAATGTGATATGCAACCCTGTTAAGTGGTATGTGTTTAACATACAATTAAAAAAAAACATTTTTCATTAAAATGTCATATTTGAAAAACTTTTGCAATTTTTCTATTTTTAATTTTTTTCAATTAGAGATTAGGTTGTGTCACATTCAGCTGCT
This sequence comes from Neosilurus hyrtlii, assembly GCA_028564935.1. NCBI lineage: Eukaryota > Metazoa > Chordata > Actinopteri > Siluriformes > Plotosidae > Neosilurus > Neosilurus hyrtlii. Next base: position 5,674,794 of record JAOUQZ010000031.1, read on the forward strand.
GCATGTTGCACATCTATGCAGGTGTGAAGCAGGCTGCTGGTCATGTATTTATGGTGGTAAATCAAATTGGATTGCAAACAGCAGCAAACAGCAGAAAACTAATGAAGTCCCATGTATTATTCACAGCTCAGTTGTAAAAGGCTGAAGTCACAATTAAGCTGTGATTGCATGGACGAATGACCTAGGGCAGTGGTGCATGTGTGGTTTTCTGTAGGCATATGTATTTTGGGGTTCTGGGTACTAAAATCAAGGTGGAGATTGTATACAAGATGTTCATTAATCATTTACTGAAACCTCACATTTAATCTGGTGTTTCGGTGATGCATCAAACTTAATTGGTATTCTGCAGCAAAGTGAGTGACAGCCAATCTCGTTTGATGATCCAATTACTTGCATGCGGTCACTCCACATCCTGTTCTAATTGCCCTCCTGATGCAAAATGATAAGCCACTGCCAAGCATGGACAGTGCTGATGTGCCTCTGCTTGTTTTTCTGATGAATAAACAAAGTGATATGGTCGCCAGCCTTGGACCGAGGATTGACATGACACTAGTGATTTAGGCAATCAGGATAATTAAAGTCAATAGCCATTCCTTTGTCAAATATCCCTCTAATGCTATGTATAATGTTAGAAGTTGTGTCCGACACAAATGTCTGACAGTGAAAAAAGCCTAAAATGAGTGATTAATTATTGCTCTATAATCCCTTATTGATTTTAGAATTAACCAGGACAAAAACCTATGGTGTTCTTCCTTGTAATATCCCTTTAAAGCATTTTAGCTGGAACTACACTGCAAAATATTTGAACAAAAATTAAACACAAGCAACAGAATATCAAAAAACATATCAGCAAAGCGTAAAATAAATCATGAACTCGAAACGTAAAGAGTATGTCCTTACTGAACATCACATGATCAACATCATGTGACTATCACAAGGGCTGTTATCTAGTTAGTATGAGGTATAAAGTTAATTATGTTATTATAGTGAGGAGTAATTCTTTCTCCTGAATCACTGCTTCCTTTAGGAAAAAGCAACAGTAGATTAGTAGATTTGCGCCTCATATTCACTCTTACTGTAAACATCCTTTATCTTTTTCTATGGTCTCTCAGACTGATGCAAGTTGTAGCCAATCATCAAGTGTGTCATGTCCATAAAATAACCTTTACTTCATGGAATTAATGTTCACTTATTTCTGGACTTGCTATTGCTATTTTGGCATATGTTTGGTAGTGGTTAGCACGTCCACCTCACAGCAAGAATAGCCCTGTTTAAGCCCTGTGTCTGATACGGGTGTTTCAATGTGGAGTTTGCATGTTTTCACCGTACTTACATGGGTTTCCTCTGGGTGCTCCTGTTTCATCCACCAGTCCAAAAACATACACATCAGACTAATTGGATAGTTAAGTGTGATCCTTAAGTGTGAGTTTGTGTATGGGTGGTTGTATGTCTGTGTACTTTGCCATCGCTCAGAGTCAGCTGGTATGGGATCTAGAATCCCCGTGACCCTGATAAAGAATAAAGCACATCAGAAAATGAGATGCGATGAGATGTTATAGAGATGTTTTTAAATTTGTTGTTGCATTTCTGATTTATTAAAGTCTTTGCACATACCCATTCGAACAAGTGTTTGCAAAGCATCCTTTGGACCCAACACCTGTGTAAAAACAAAGCTTAAAGGAAATATTCCACTATAATAGTGGAACACCACTGACAAGGAAAAAAGTGTCTAACCATCGAGTTGCTTTTGGAAGGTCAAGACAGCATATGTCCGTCTGTCTCTCTGACTTCCATCGAAACACAAATGCGCGGTCTGGAGAGTGTTGTGTGTGTGATGTCAGACATAGTGACACGTCTAATATAAGTACGCATACCTCATGCAATTTTGAAATATAGGAAGGGAATATATATTTATTTAAAAAAGGATGCTAAATATACAACCAGAATAAAATCAGAATATTTTTAATTATTAAAGCATCTCTACTCAGCAGATTTCATATCTTGGGGAAAAAAAAACAAAAAAGACAAACAAAAAAAAAAAACATATATATATATATATATAAAATAAAGTATAATAATCGGGTCATGTGATGTAATGTCATCATTAATGACGTGAAATACTGCAACTAATTATATTCCTGTATTATTGAAATGTTCTCTAAACCTACAGATTCTAAATGGTGTACTTCACATGTTGAGACTAAGATTGCATATTTGGTTTCCTCATTCGTATTTCCTTCTATAAACAAGTTATTAAAAGAAATTAATCTTGATATTAATTCAAAGGGGCAGCCTTAGACTAATGGTTAGAGAAGCGGTTTGGGACTGAAAGGTCACTGGTTTGATTCCCGTACCAGCATAAACAATGTGTGGTGTCTGGGGAAGTGAGCTGCACCTTCCTTTCCTCCACCTTTATGCCCCAGTGTGTGGCAGCCCACTGCTCTGAGAGTGTGTGTGCTTACTGTTTATAAATGTGTGTGCTCACTTTGGATGGGTTAAATTCAGAGGCAATAATTTCCCTTGCGGGATTACTACAGTGTCGCAAAATTAAAAAAAATAAATAAATATATATATATATAGGTTACATGTATGGGGTTTGAGAATAGGATGGGAGCTCCACTTTTAAGCAGTGCCTAAATCTATATATTATTGTTTTGGTCATGCCATGCTTCCTCGTGCTGCCCAAATCAATTACACCAAACACCATGTCAGTACAGTACCTACTCTATTATTCTGAAGTGATAAATGTGAAATCAGCTCTGGTTCCTTTGGTGGAAACACACATTACGTTCCTGTTGGGAGACAGGGAATTTATGATTAGCATGGTAAAACATTGCACTATCCTTTTCTTCTTGTCCCCTTTTAATTCAACTTTAAATTCAATTAAAGTTTGGACCTCTCTCCCATTCCTCATGGATGACCCCCAGCAGTGTTGTAAGACCCAGTGATTCACACACTCCATGACTCAGTGTACATTTAAACACCAAGAGAGGAAGCAGGAGTAAAGAACAAAAGAAACGAGATGGAGAGAAAGAGAGAGATCTATGGGTTCAGCGAGACAGTGAAAGCTTATAGTATAAGGTCGCCGACTCTTCATACGACGCAAGGCCTGTGGAGCGATTTTAATGATAAATGTCCTCTGCAGTCTATTAGTCATAAGCAAAGTACAACCAAGACTCCCACAACCCCATCACAAATATAAATTTATGGTAAAGGTTTTTGCTTAGAAACATTATTAGTAGCTGCACCGACGCCACTTTCTGTCAGATTCCAAGGTGATACAAACACGATAAGTTCAAAACGGTGGTTGGTTGCCCTTCCTTCCGTCTCAAAGCCTTAAGAAGGTCCATTCTGTGATTCGGCTTTAGTGTCCATCATATTTATTTATTCCAGTACTTTTCTCAGATAGCTAGAGAGGGAACAGTTAGTGGACCCAGAATGACCATGTAATCATCTAATATACTGAATACTGGATGGAAGTCTCTTTCATGCAGCCTCGTATAATCAATTTACAGTGTCAATAAAAAGCCTTTCTAATCATTCCTAGGGCATCAGAATTTACACAGCATAGAGTGCCATAGAGACATTCTTCTTTTGTAATTGACTCCGCTCCTTGAAGCACTTTCCCATGCTGTAGGGGGAAAAAAAACAATGTTTATTTCATATTAAATTCTCCATTATGAAGCACAGAGAAGCAGTGACTTTTCAGAAGTAGACATAAAGATGCCGAGTGTGACTTGTATTCATGTCTGGGACTTCATATTTTGCTCTGAAATTCAGCCCTGAAGCCATTAAAACTAATCAAAGTGATGTATAGTGAGTTTATCACAATTACCAATGGGGTTCAATGCATGTATGAGAAGAAGATTTAAAGGGAGATGCTCAAAGGAGAAAACTTTTTAAACTTTGTTCATAGAGAGAGAATCAACAATAGGACAACCGCCTTGCACCCGCTCTCAGACTCAAATACACACACACACACACAACACAAAAACTAAACACAAACAACAGGGAAAAAGGGAGGACATTAGGGATGGTGTGATAGCAAGCTGAGGTGATAATAGGATGCAGCGGTAAGCGTTTAAAAGGTGCTTCCCCTGACGTCATTTTAGCAGGTGTTTTACAACTCTGTCTTTCTCATATCATTTCTCTCTCCCTCTCTTTCCCCAGCCTCTCTCCCTCATTCATACCTCAAATCTTTATAAAGAAGACTTTATTTTAATAATCAACATAGTTGCTCTACTTGCAGGCTCTTCAACAGCACCTCTGTGTATTTCTTGGGTATTTTATGGTCTTCATCTTCAACAAGCCTGGAGTGTCATTGTGTTAAATCCCATAGCAAAGGTTTTTATGCTAACATCCATGCTAAATGCCAATTAAGTATAAGTATATTAAAATGGGGTTTATTTTCCCATTATGGCACCACCACAGAGAGAATTACATCTAATTATTACAGGCCAAAACAAAACAAATAAAGGATAAGATCCTTGGGGTGACATGGTGGTGTAGTGGTTAGCACTTCTGCCTCACAGAAAGAAGGTCCTAGGTTCGAACACCGTGTCCAGCTAGTGTGATTTGATGTTCTACGTCTGCTGTGTGTGTGTGTGTGTGTGTGTGTGTGTGTGTGTGTGTGTGTGTGTGTGTGTGTGTGTGTGTGTGTGTGTGTTGGGGGTTTCCACCCGTCAAGTATTGCCTTCTCTATCACACGACCACCATCAACTAGGGAGGGGCGTAAACATGCACATGCCCCCTCCGTGACATGGAATGCTGCCACCTGCCTCTTTATGAACTGCTGCCCATGCGTATTTGGGGGCAGTCTAACACACTCGGGGAAAGCGATATCCGCCTCCTCGTACGATTGAGCTCACAGACGTCCATGATCGGCTGGTGATCGCGTAGTGACAGGGGACTCTCCTTCCCGTGAGAGCCTGGCCAATTAGCTCTCATGGACTCCTGGTCACGGATGGTTCTCCCTGTGCTTATATTGGTTTCCTCTGGGTGCTGCAGTTTCCTCCGACAGTCTAAAGACATTCACATTATGATAATTGGACATTCTGGACCGCCTCTAGGTGTGAATGTGGGCGTGCATCATTGTGTATCTGCGTTGTTCTGCAATGATCTGGCAAGATGTTCAGGGTGTACCCCACCAGAGTCAGGTGGGATGAGCTCCAGAGAAAAAAAAAGGGGGGTTTGAAAATGAAATCAAGTATACAAATAGTTTGTCCTTCTCGTCCACAGCAAATAGCATCGACTTTGATGCACGGACACACTCAACCTAACTATTTTCACATTTTCTTGGCTTTTTTCTCAAGTATCCTTAGGGAGAAGAGTCATAGATTCACTCTAGATCACATCTAGAGTGGCATTACTGGAACTACACATGCATGCATGCGTACACACACCCACACACACACACACACACACGAACGCACACACAGACACACACACTCACACATACACGAACGCACACACACAGACACAGACACACACACCCACACACACACACACATACACGAACGCACACACACAGACACACACACTCACACATACACGAACGCACACACACAGACACAGACACACACACCC
>JAOUQZ010000031.1:5760224-5775834 GCA_028564935.1 Neosilurus hyrtlii
CTCCATGGCAACGCTGCTGTAACTTTCACTCATTGAGAAATGTTTCTCTGCTTGCATCAAACCTGGCCGATGTCCTGGCTCTGATATATACCGCCATATACCCCACCATGATTGGTAGGTTCATTCAGCTCCGCACACAACACTGTAAAGTGCCGTACATATCAAACTCGCGAGACGCAGTAACATTAAACTTTCATATTAAGGTGGAAGCCACAAACTATCATCCTGCGGGCCGCAATTTGAGACCCCTGATATACGGCATATTCATATCCATAGTCCAAGTAAAGACTTTTGCTAAATAATTATTATAAGCTTGTAGAAGACATTTATTTGTTTTCTGGAAAATAATTGCTCATTACGTCCTAACATTTCTCTCCTTCCTGAGAGTGGCTAATTATTTTCTGCAGTAATAATGAATAGCTTCCACATAGCAGATTTTCCTATGGATGAATAAATCATAAAAATAATTAGCTCGCCCACCTGGCAAGAAAAAATAATTGTGAAATTATAATAATAAAAAAAAAAAGTGGTTAGCACTGTTGGACAACAGTAAGGAGGGTTCTGGGGCCTTTCTGTACAACCTATGCATGTTCTCCTCATGCATATGTGGGTGTCCTGCCACAGTCAAAACACATTTTGATTAGACCAACTGGCTGCTCTAAATTACCCAGAGGTGTGAATGTGAAGGTGAATGATTATTTATCTCTGTGTAAGCCCTGTAATATGTAAGTGACCTCTTTAGGTTGTACCCCACCTCTCACACAACATCAGCTGAGTTTGCCTCTAGCTTTCATATGACCCTGAAGTATAGAAAATTAATGGAAAATAATGCATGGAAAATGGGGAGTAGAGGGGGATACTCTCCAGTCCTGTGTTTTGGTTACCCAAAAATCTAACTGGCTGGTGGTAGGAAATGCAAGTAGGCATTGCGATGTAAAAAAGTATGTTGAGCAAGTTTGCTACATTAATGCATTAATACAGACAAAGAAACAAGTAAGCATATGATTATTATTCTTTTTTAACAGTGTTTCTAAAGTAGGACATTACATTTATTCCAAAGTAGAAGCTCAGCAAGCTGCTCTCACATGCTGGAACAGAGCCATCATTAGGAGATGCTGTAGCCATTTGTAAATGGAGACCAAAATGTATTTGTAAATGGCAAAATTGTTCATAGTTTTTGAATGGTCAGTACACTCTAATCATTTATTCATTCATTCGCTCAGTCACTTAATACTCCCTGGGTTGCAGTGAGACTGAAACCTATCTCAGACAATCCTGGGCGAAGGCAGGGTACACCCTGAACAGGTTGCCAGTCCATCACAGAGTCAACAAAAACATATCCGCTCATACTCACATTATGACCTTGGGACAATAAGCCTAATGTGCATGTTTTTGGACTGTGTGAGGAAAGCAGAATACCTGGCAGAAACTCATGCCAGCACAGAGATAACATGCAAATTCCACACCAAAATGCCTTCGCAAAGTCTGGGACTCGAATTTACGACCCTCTTGTTGTGTTAACCACTACACCATTGTGTTGCCCACACTCTAATCAGGGTAGCATTAAACAGTCAAAGTCAGCAAGTTTATGTATGCAAAAGTGGGTAGACGGCTTTTTCAGCTGCTGTGCAGTGACTGTGAGCAGTATTTAAGAAAGGGTGAGTGGCTCATTTTATCTTTCTCACAGAAAGCATATGTGAGCCCTTGGCTTGACAAAAGACAAAACTTCCCCCCAAAAGTATTGGTGTTTCATCACACATTAGCATTATTATTTCAGCTTATCTGGCATCTTCATTCATTCATTCATTCATTCATTTTTTTTTTCTAAGCAGCTTAATCCTATTTAGGGTCGCGGGGAGGCTGGCGCCCATGTTATCCGACTCTATGAAGGCAAGGTACACCCTCAACAGCTTGCCAGGCCATCGCAGGGCCAACACACATACAACCATTCACACTCACACTCACACCTAGAGGTAATTTGTAACCACCAATCAGCACCTGTGCATGTTTTTGGACTGTATGAAGAAACCAGAGTAACTGGAGGAAGCCCACGCAAGCGCAGGGAGAACATGCAAATTCTGCACAGAAACACCCCAAACCTGTAAATCAAACCTTGGACCTTCTTGCTGTAAGGTGAATGTACTAACCACTGTGCCACCGTGCACGTAATCTTTATTGTGTTTTAAAATGTTTCACAACAAGAAGATTTTATAAAGTGGTTGGAGAGTGATTCTCTATGATACTTGATTTCTGCATTCATGTGTGTTCTGGAGTTTAAAATGTTATAAATCATCCATCTATGCTACTTAATAAAACTTTTTTTTTTTTTTTTTTTTTTAAATCTACTGGCAGTAGTTTGGACCATAGCAGATGCAGCAGTAGGTGAAATCTGAAAGCATGATCTACAATTTCTGCACTGAGGTGTGTCACACTTTCCTGAAGCACAGTCAAAGTATTATCCACTGCAGGTTGTGGGTGAGCTGGAGCCAATCCCAGATAACACTGGGTGAGAGGCGGGGTACACCCTGAACAGGCTGCCAGTCTACTGCGTGTCTAAACCTGAGAGACAACCAACCATTCCTACTCATACTCACACCTACATGCAGTTTAGAGATGATCCAGACCTAATCTTCATGTCTTTTAACTGTGGGAGGAAAACCAGCACTACAGAATAAGTTTAGTATGGAATACCATTTTTTTTTCTTGGTATTTGAACATACCTGTCTGCTGGGCAGCTATACATTTAAAAAAAATACAAATAAAAAAAATAAACCCTAATAGCCCAGAACGGAAATCTTCTTATCCTAAGCACCCAGGCTAGTGATTTGTCCACCTCTGATGCCGTGATACAAAGTCAGAAAGCAATGACTTTGCAACCAAATCCCTTTTTATCCTCATGATATACTGCAGTTTTAAAGAAAGTAAGCTAAATCTGCTCAGGGGTGGTTTTGGAGTCCACAGTGGACGGGAATGATGAGCAGAACAGCGCTAATCTCATGCCATGTTTCATTTCACATGTTGCTATGAATTATTCAAGAGTGGATTACTTCCATCACTCACAACCTAGCTGTCTGTTTCTCCCATCTCATTAGAAAGCCTACATGATCAGTCTGGAGATTCGTCTTGCAGCTCAGGCCTCCGCTGTCTCTTGTGGTGGCACACGGGTATCTTTTCTCTCATAAAAATCAATGTGCCGAAACCTGTATTATAACATAATAAAAAAAAAATAATAATAATAAACAAATAAATAAATAATTATAACGATAATAATAAATTGTGGGAAATTTTTCCATGACAAAACTGTAATGAATGTTTGCAATGTTTCATTTGCATTATTTGTAATAAATGTCTGCTGACACTTCTGGCACAAAAATGTGTTTAAGAAGAAATTTTCCTGAAGTAGATAGCCTCCCACACAGTTAGTAACAGGTGCCAAGGGAACTGATTCTATCAGTTTTCAAAAGAAAACAAATACTTATTTTTATTGCTATCCTTTTTTTGTTGCACACCAACATATTTTCAGTGTTCTTAAACAAGAAATGGTCATTTATTTATTTATTTTATTATTATATTATTATTATAATTATTTTTTTTTACCGACTTAAAATAAATTCAGCACAAATATCAATCACACTCTTTAAGTGAGACTAAAAAATTCAATAAATAAAATTTATATATATATATATATATATATATATATATATATATATATATATATAGATAGATAGATAGATAGATAAATAGATAGATTCCTGGGTATGGGCATTACTGGGTTGAGTTTGTTGAGAAAAATGAGACAAGTGACATGGAGAACTAAAAACTGTACACCAGACCTGATTCTGATTCTCTTTTTGAGACTTTCTGATACAGTCTTTAGAGGCTTGGAGATGGATACAGAGGAGGGTGTACCAAGTGCCTTAAGGTAGATGGCCAGTGGCATGTTCATTCATTAATTTTTTTGAACCGCTCAATCCAAATTATCCTAAATGGCGCCCATCTCAGCTGACTCTGGGTGAGGGCAGAGTACACCCTGGACAGCTCACGAGGCCATCGCAGAGTAGAGACATGCTGACGGCAATGCAGCCTACTCTACAAAAGTCAGCAATGGTTCTTTTACATACCTCTCACCACAAACAGTGAGGCCAGCCTTTGATAACCCGGTTAGCTGCACTGGGGGGACAACAGTGACAACATGGCGACAATGGGGCTTGAACCACTGACCTTGGGATCAATATGGTAGCATCCTACCACCGGGCCACCACTGCCCTGCCAGTGGGATATGTTTGGCTTTTTAGACAGGTCCCAGTTTTAAACCTGTCGCTGGCAGATGAAGGAATCCAGTAAAGTGACTGATGCAATGGGGTGTGTGGGAAAACCTGGTAAACTTGAAAGCAAGTCATTCTGCTGTGCTTTGTATCAGTCACAGAGGCTGAAATGCAGTGGCAGATCTGCCGTCTTAACATAACAAGCTACTGAACAACCCTGTAGAGACAAATATTTATATCCTCCCAATATTGCCAGTAAGAAACCTGCATGACTGAGTGATATTAGTGTGAAAAAAGAAGGATTGTTGATTGGTTACCCCAAGTGTGCTGTTAGTAACAGATGGTGAGATCTGGAAGTTGTCCCAGGGAATCACAGGATCAGGACATGGGGATCCAGAGACGTACAGTTGTTCGCTCTTGCTGGAATTTAGTTTCAATTGATGAGGTAACACCCATGACAAGGCACCTGCTGGATATGCTCTGCAGAACTCTGATTGTTTAAGGATGGAAAGGAGTTGAGGTTGAGCTTTTCAGTGCTATAAAAACTCACGTGAACGTATGACTTCATTTAGTGACTGTATATAGAGCAGTAACAGAAGAGGACCAACCACTAAGCCTTGTGGGTATTAGGGAAAAGACTACATGAAACACATCCTCATCCCCTTTGGGTGGAAAACAGAAACATAATTCTAACACACAAACTGCATGTTTTTTGTCATTATTAACTACAGTAAAGTCAAAAAGTTCATCACCCTGTATTGTTTTTCTTCATATTTAATCACAGATGTAACACATTTTAGCTTCCTTAAACAAATATAACATTCATTTACACCATATATATTTTTCACAAAATAACAAAAAAATGGAATAGAATAACCCTAATAAATCAATCAACCATTCAATTAATCAATCAGTCAATCACAATTAGCACTTTGCTGTTCCTCCTCAGTTTTGAATTGTCTGAGGCATGCACTTCGCTGATATAAAAACAACATATTCCATCAAGCTGGTCACAGCCAACAGATCAGCTTTGAAGAGTGGAGTCATTGGAGAACATTTATTATTTTTTTTTACCACCCTAATTCTTTTAATCAAACTGAAATCCGACTGTTTGCTACCAAACTGCCGTCACCAAAACTATATGTTATCCATTGAAAAAAAAAAAAAAAAAAAAAGTGGCCATAAATTTTAGTAGTGACACAAATTCATACCCAATTTCATATGAGGCAGGTATACACCCTATATGTGACCTGACCTGACTCTGACCTGATCATTCTAAACACAAATGTTCTTCTTTGTAAACAATTCTCTTGTTGATTTATTTTTGTGATTCACATAGTTTGTCTTATATCATCTGATTCAGTTTCTCTGACACTCTCTTCTAAAAATGGCTTGATGCAATGTTTTAAACATTGTTTTTTTTTTTTTTTCCTGGCTTTCTTTGTGTGGCCTGCTGTTATCAGCAATAGTTCCAATTAACTTGGAAGTCTGTAGCCAGAGCGGGGAATGATGTGCAATTAAGAGAACTGGGTTCCAGTACAGAATTTTTTAAAACAATACCTGCAATTTCTACCCAGCTTAGCAATTTTAGCCATTTTTAGTAAAACCAGCGCAAACGTGATATTTCTAACTAAGAATTCAGAAATCCTAACTTCCTAATGCAAATGGAATGCACCATTAAACCTCATCACCAATATTCTTTTTATTTCAGGTTGTGAATGACTTGAATGTGTTCAATGGGGACCAGAAAACTAATAATGAATGATGACGTTTTGTGAATTTAATTTAAATGAGTACACAAAGCTTTCTCTTGCAAATGTAATCAATATTTATAGTATCCTAGGACAGAGCTATACATTTATACAACAAGATTTTCTGCTGCTGAATATTTGCTACTGTTATAAATAATAATATGAAACAGTGCTGCAGAAATTCCTCATAGAAAGATCCATCTCGTTGCACTACATCTTAACATATTTATAGATTATCCACCAGGTGACACATGACACTATTTACCCAAATGCTAAAGTCGTCCTTCAAAGTAGTTTATTAGCTTGAGCGAAAAATATTTGCTATTTCCCTCTCTGTCCTGTCTATCTATCAGTGTCTTATCTACATTCTGTGAAAGACATTCATGGTATCGTAATGGATCTGCTATGTGTTCCCTGCTCATTTAAAACATCCGTTTGCCTGTATAAAGGATGGCGACATGATTTGTGTACTTTGTATGTCTCTTTAGAGAAGGATTACAGACCTTTGACAAGGACAAGCAGAGATTCTCTCCAGGATATTACCAATCAATACATATGTGTAATATAGCTGCTAAAGCCCACATATATAAACATACACAACAAATATACACAGCTGTGTATGGAGGACTATTGGAGTGCAAAACAACAATGGATAGCAAGCATAAAGTATGAGGTATAGCAGGAAAGGTCCACTCCAAAATACATTAAATATGTTCATAGTGGAACCCAGCGGAATGCTGTAGTCACGGAATATAGTTTGCATCCTTGTCCATCCTATGACCGTGAGTCACTGTATAGAGCTAACCCATCTTATGTCTAATGAATATGTCATTGTATATATGACTAACCCCTTGACTTAATTTTGGATGGTTGTCCCTTGTCCACATGTCGCTGAGTTGATGTTGATTGGCCATTATGTATCCCTGAGTTACATAACAGAAACATGCTGAATTCTGTCCATGCATGACATAATCAACAACGTGCAAATACCTTTTAGGCAGCTCTGTCTTTATTAAAATATTTAGAACCTGTTTATTGATTCCAGGGTCATTTTAGGGAGTTGCTTCTGTATTTATTTTCAGTAGACATTAGCTATGTATGACTGTTTTAGCTCACTGCACATTGGTGTAGTGGTTAGCACATCCACCTCACAGCAAGAAGGTCCTGGGTTTGAGTTCTGTACTTGGGCATTTCTGTGTCGAGTTTGCATGCTCTCCCTGTGCTTGCATGGGTTTCCTCCAAATACCCTGGGTTTCCTCTCACAGTCCAAAAGATATGCACATTAGGCTAACTGGCTGGTCCAAATTGTGTGGTGTGAATAGTGGCATGTGTTTTGCCCTGCGATGGTCTGTGAGCTGTTCAGGGTGTACCCCGCCTTCGCCCAGTACATAAACGCAATCCTCTCCGCAACCCTAGTAGGATTAAATAGTTTGACAAATAAGTGATTGTGTGACGTTTTGCTTATAGATTGCTCTTTTATTATGAAAACATTAATATCAGTTTTTTTTTTTTTTCATTTGTTTACACTCTTGAAATTCAAAGCTAAGATTTTACAAGACACACCCTAATTGTTAGCAGAACCCATCATGGAAAGGAACATCAATATATAAATGAGTAAAATATGCAATGATCTAATATACATGTTTTGAGGTTTTCATAATTTAAATTCCAAAACACTGTTTGGAAGGATATTGGAAATACTGCTAATAAAATGATCAATATCCTGATAATTAGAAGATAGTGAGGTATTCCCTGAAGAGAATAACACTAATATCCAATAAGCTTTGTTTTCACTTGCAGTGGAATATTGCAGGGGTTTAGTATTTTAAGCTTTCGATCTGGAGAAATGGCCAGTGTTTTTCTGATTTAATTTGGATGTATTTTGGGATTGCTATCTTGTTGTGAAAGATAAATATCAGGCAAAGTCTTAACCTCTTGGTGGAGACAGTACCCAGGAATGGGGCAGAAAGAATCTCTGAACCTCCCACCATTCTTTGGGACCTAGATGAGGAGGGGTACTCTCTGAATCTGTTTCCTCTTCATGATTCCTCATTGTGTCTTCTCACAAAGGTTTTTTTTTTCTTTGCCACTGTGGCCTCTAGCTTTCTCATGAGAAATCGGAAATGCATCCAGATTTCTGGAAAAAAAATGCTTTGTGACAATGTTAACTATTAAAAGTGCAAAGAAAAAGTTACTTCTTGCATATAAGATTTACCAGTGTAGTATAACCAATCTAGTATTTTCTTCTCCACTATTTTATCCTTTGTTTTGTTTTTTTTGTTCAGTAGGCCTATTCTGAATTTGTTTCAACTTTAGCTATGTCTGACCATGCCTCCCTCCCTGAAGCAGAATGATCTGTAGGGTTTTAGGTGTGGACACTAGTAAAGTTTAGAATAATTATTAAGCAAGTATACATACTTTCTTTTGAAAAATGTTTCTAAGTAATTGATGAACATTTTTAGTGATGAAGTGTTGCACTTTTTGGACTGGAATCCATGAGAAATACAAATAACTAATGTTCTAAATACACTTATCTGATATCAGCAAAGTCAAACATACATTTATATATTCATATTATTTAAATCAGAATATTTCCTGTTGACCTTAACAGAAAAAAAAGCAAAAAAAGCAGAAAAGGAGAAAGGACTTGCAAGAGTTAAAACAGTTATGCAGCTGTCAATCATTCTAAATTCAAATGTCGATTGGCTCATAAGCTCAGTTTTTATTGCCTAGGAAAATTTTACCTCTTTTTATATTGTTGACAAATAAGCCAAAGTATTAACTAAGTTATACCCTCAGCTTACAAAAGGCTAGCACATTATCATTTACAGCATGCACAAACATACTTTCTTAGACACCCAATTTAATGACTACCTCAAAAAAACAAAAAACAAACAAACAAAAAAAAAAAAACACAAAAGGCCCAAAAAGAGAGTCCCTTAACTGTGACATGTCCCAAGTAATCCAGGCCAAAGTGAACGTTTACTTTATGGCACTTCATAAAAGTAAAAACACTTGGACTAGTACAAAAACGTATAACAAATCTTCGAATTCAAATCATCGTTTGATCGAAAAAGGTTTTGGTCCCATTAACCCTGCATGAACCATAATGGTGTGCAGGTGGACACTCATAAGAAAAGAAAACCACACCCCTCAAACTGACTACTGGAAATCACATGATCAAGTGAACTCAAATAAAAAAAAAAATAAATAAAAATAAAAATAAGAGTGAGCTAATTACACTCTGGCTCCTACACCTACTATATGTCGTTTTCAATTATATTGTCCATGAAAATGACTTCAGAAAATAATTAGATTGAAATCTTGAGAAAATGTATGCATATTATTTCCTAGCATTCCCAAATATAGCATTAGAGTTTATCTTGGGAAATGTGTGATTGAGATAGAACCCTGTGTGAAGTGATTAAGGAGTTTGTAATGAGTGCAAACTGCAGTAAAATGTGTTTAGCACTAATGGCTTAGAGAAAAGACAACTGAGCTTTGGATATTGAAAAATGTGTGCCACTGTGCAATAACAACATGTAAACAATTATAAAAGAATGTAAATGATAAAGATGCACACATCTTTGGTACAACCACACTCTTCCCAGTTCTTATTAAATGATGGCGAGAAGCCAGTGACAGCAGGGTATCCAGTGTATGAAACATCCCAAAGGACTGCTGTGAGTGTGTGACTGATCTCACAGATCTGCAGAGTCAGCATGTTCCAGATGTTCCACAGCTGCCTGATGTTCCACCGCAATGCCCCACTGTGCCATGAATGCCTATTTATGAGTTGTCTGTGCATCTTTGTCATGGTTATTACCCTGTTAAAATAGTATACAGTGAATGTGCTCTGGGTGATAAGATAAGATTTTTTAGAATAAAGCTTCCAGGGATTCCAACCTTGGATTTAATGTGTTGTAAATTAAACCACCATGACCATGAGGCATGTCACCGAGTAGCTGACAGTTGAAGATATATCAAAGCTCACATCTGAAAAATAAAAATATATAATATGTAAATGTTTTTTTTTTTCAACATATAGATTATATATAAAGAAAAAAACATTTAACCTTTAATATTAACAATGCCTTCAGATAGAAATGGGGGGGCAATGACGACACAAGGAGAAGAAACAGTGGCTCAGTGGCTAGAGCTGTCGCCTTATAATGAGTAGATGTGGGGATTGAATCTTAGCCACAGACCTTTCTGCTTGAAGTTCTCCCCATGCAGGCTCCACCCATGCTGACATGAGGTTCCTCTGGGTAATCTTCTTTCTCTCCACAGTCCAAAGACATGTACATGGACATAAATGACTGTTTGTGTCTCTGACAGCTCTGCAATGGCTGGATATCCTCAGGACGCACAACCCATCTCTTGGCTGAAATCAGCTGGGATTGCCTCCAGCTTTCCCCATGACCCTAACACATATACGCTACAGATAACAGATTGGGGAGGCAGCACGGTGACGTAGTGGTTAGAATGTCTGCCTCACAACAAAATGGTTCTGGGTTCAAGTCCTGGGCTTGTGAAGGCATTTTTGTGTGGAGATTGCATGTTCTACCTGTGCTTGTGTGGGTTTCCTCCAGGTACTCCGGTGTTCACCCTGTAAAGGACGGGCTAGCTGTTCAGGGTGTACCCTGTCTTAGCCCAGAGTCAGCTGATATAGGCTCCAACCTCCCTGAGACCCAAATAGGATTAAACAGTTTGGCAAATAATGAATTATTGAATGATGGATGAAAAAAATCAAGCATTTTCACAATCCATGTAATGACTGTCATGTTTTGTTCCCTTTGCACTATTCTAATTCAGATGACATTCTAAACTTAAAAAAAGAAAAGAAAAGCCTTTCAAACTATCCTGTTACACTGAAACTGTATATTTTTTTATCATCAGATGGTTTGTACATAAATTTTTGATGCTGCAAGCTGCTAAAATGCATGTCTGTTTGACAAGCCTGTCTGAAAAGTCTGCCATTTGGAGTCTGTTTCACTCTCACGAATGCGCAAAATTGCAAGGAATAGGACTCGTATGCATTAGTCCCAATAAGGAAATATAATGGCAAAAATAACAGTATACAGATAGTAACTAACAAATCAGATATAAAATAGTGAACTTCTAAATAAAATAAACTTAGGCACAGTTGCATTTTATAGTACATTACATTTACATAAATTCAGGCAAATGTCTGCCTGATTACATGAACCGATGGTATATTGCTCAGTGCATATAAATGCGCAACACTTCCGTTTTACAGCATCTTCAATGTGGGTTACATGTCACTTTTCACAATACAATGGCACGACCCTGTGTGAGGATTTATTACTACTTTTTGTATTCTTTATGAAAATAGACAATAGAGAATTTTGATATGCAATTTAATATATGCAAGGTTTAATTCCCCTTAAAATACATTTATAACATGAGTATAACCCTGGTGAGAACCTTCTGTTGGGGGGTGCAAAACAGACGACTGAGGAATCTCCGTATTTGCTGCAGCTGGTGGGGTCAGAGTTTGCAAGAATCCATGGGCTCAACCTGTGCCTTGTGTCAACATTCTAGTCTGATAGTGTGGAGAATGTTTTCCTGTCACACACTGGAGCCCTAATGCCACTCGAGCATTGTTGGAATACTACAGTCTAGCTGAGAGTTGTTCTTGTGCATAGTTTAACCATCTTACAGTGGCTCCTTCCAGCATTCTAATGTGCCAGTTGTGCCATGCCATAAAGCTCAAGTTATATCAGACTGGGTTCTATGAACATGACAAGTTTGGTGTACTTAAGTGGCTTCTCCAGAGCGCCTATCCAATGTAGCAGAACAGGAGCTTCACAGCATGAATGTGGAGCTGACAAATCTACAGCAACTATGTGATGCAATCATGTCAACATGAGCCAAAATGAGAAACAAATATGTTTCTAACAGACTGTAGATCCCATGCTCCTAAGAATTGAGGTGGTTTTGAGATTATATCACATCCAATTTTACTACTTATTATATTCGCACCCACTGGGTATGAGCAATCACATGTTCTGATTGGATAATATGATACTACAATATAAGTTTATACTATTGGTAGCCAAGTATCTACATAAAAGGGTGTGCTCTGCCTTTCACTCTAGAGTTATTTCAGAAAATGAACAGTTGGAATGAAATTATTTTGATGCCCTGCGATGGCTTGGCGAGCTGTCCAAGGTGTACTCTGCCCTCGTCCAGAGTCAGCAGAGATGGGCACCAGCTTAGATACCTGCTTATTCTCTTTCTGCTGTTGGGTCACATGTCAGTGGTTCAATCAGACATTACACCTATTAAATGATTGGCCATTCGTATGCTACCCATAGAACTTGCCATCATCAAGGGGTATGATAGGGTGTTTATGAACTAGAGAGGGAGCACACATCAGGTCTGTTCATGCACCCAGGCACTGCATGTCCATTGTACATTTTACTGGCAATTTTCATTGAACAGATTTAAATGCAACCATCAAACATTTTATCAAACAACTTTCATACTGTAATTGTTCTAACGATGGTACAGACCCCTATAATTACATCACATACATACTTACATGGGCACACAAGGTTTCACACTTCAAGCATGAGGTGATTAACTTTTAGTGATAACAGATTTCTGCGCCAGATGAATTCAGCCAACACACACACACACACACACACACACACACACGTGTATTGACTTCCCTCCCCCAAGCCTGCCCTTGTCATTTTCTCTTCTTTAGATATCCCATTGTCCTTCATGTTCCCGTTTGCTTCCTCTGCCAAGTGTGAAATATAGAAATGTCACCTGTGTCTAAGTCACTCCTTCGCAGAGCCAGAGGAGACGTTAACATACTGTCAACAGCAGCATGACATGCTAATGTGTTTTTCTCTAAAGTGCTGGATTAATTCTCATGTTACTGACTGACTAAACAAAGAAACAAAATAATTCATTTGACTAAATGCTCCTTAGCATATCATTGATATGTGTTAAATATTTGATTTATTTTATTTATTTGTTTTTTACTGCATGGTATTTTTAACTACATCACTGTCTTCTGGTTCATCACTAGGCAACAACTTGCATAAATGATCCATCTGGGTTTGAATTTTCATGCATTTTGCCTATATCATGCTCACAGCATGACAAATTAACTGAAGAAGCAGCAAAGAAAATCCTTACATACGTTCTTACTGCATCTTTCTTCTGGAAACACTGTGATTTATTAGAATTCTGACAAAATTAATTAATTAATTCAATATTCCCTCTCTTAATCTCTGCCCTTCTTCCATTTACTCAATGGACTCATTCTCTAATACTTTATACTCATTCTTTAATATTTTTTTTCTAGTCCATAAATTCCTTCCTTCTAATGTAAATATAGCATATATGTGTATGCATCTCTGTGTGTGTGTGTGTGTGTGTGCGTGCTCGCTCACTCCTTGAAGCACTTACTTCTTTCTTATTTATTTATTTATTTATTTATTTATTTTGCTTGCTATTTTCTCCTTTCCACAGTCAGATAAATGTTAAACTCATGCTCTTCCCTAGCCAAACATAAATGTCAGTATTTTGTGTTAATTCCCCAATAAAAATGGCCCCTTTGGGACTTTCCCCTCAACTTCTCAGTGTTTATGGGTTTTGTGGACTAGCTTTCACAAAGACTTAAGCTCTTTTTCATCAACGTAGCAAAGGACCTGCAAGTTTTACTGTTCAACAGCAATTAAAGCTTACTTAAAGGCAGCTCCATCTCCAGTAAAAGGCAGTTACATGTCACAAACACCCTGGAGGTGGCTTTTATTTATATATATATATATATATATGGCAGTGTCAAGATGGACGGTGGGGATTAGACTGTTTCAGGCAATGAGTTTATTGTTTAACTGGACTTATTAAATATTAAAGTTAAAGTTAAAGTTCAGATAATGCAGAAAAAAAAGAAAAGCAAATACATAAGCATCAAATTGTCCATCGCCTCCATTTTATGTAGAAGTTTTAATCTGTAACTCCAAAATACTGCAGTTAACATAGACATCTTTTGTTTTATATCTTTTGTGGGCTTTGTGTGTAATTAGTTGCATAAGTACTTGTTTTTGTTTGCTGTGATGGACATTTTACATAAATAGTTGAAACTGTCTTTTATTGTGATGGGCACTTTGAATAAATAGCTTGCTAAGTACACATTCTTGTTTGCTGTGATGAGTAGTTCATGTAAATGGTTCATGTTGCTGGGATCCTCTCTGTCCCTGAACATCACGTTATGGTTGTGGATTCTGCTGGACGATAGAAAAGTAAGGGGTTTTTTTATACACACACACGCGCACATGCACACACACACTGCATGCGTGCATTAACCTCAGGAAAAAAAGTGCAGAAGCATCTTGAAGTCTGTTCAGTGTCACCGTCTCCTTCACTGCCAAATTCTTGCTGGCCATCCCCTGAATTATTCACGCTGCTGCTTCCATCACCATTGTTCTCCCAATCACCATGCCCTGTTTATCATAGCCACATGGTCTGCCAAATGTCCAATCATCATTACAGCAGACAGAACAACATCCAATAAGATGATGAGCGTAAACAACAGCAGAGATGACCAATACAAGAATAAGTTCTGTTTTGTTCTTAACATACACTAAAAATAGGATGGAAGGAAGATTACCGATAACAGCACTTGCTGCTGCAATTACGTTTTGCAACTCCACATTTAATGCATATGCATACAGTATGCAGGTCTCTGGTTGAAATTCTGTAGGCTTTTGTCTGCCTTTCTCCGCAGGAGGAATGTGTGAGAGAGATATCCCAGGAATCACACTCGCATTACATGCTCCATAGCCCTGTGCTGATGGACCGTTGTATAAACCTAGCAATTTGAGCCATGTAAGCCTGTTTGTATGGGAACACTTTGACATACTCTCACATAACTATTATAATTCAAAAGGTCTTCATTAAGCTAGTTTCTCTCATCACCTTTATATGGCCATGAGTTCAAGCTTTTACATAATATAAAAAAGATACAAATTATTTTGTTGAATGGGTACCCCATTGTCAATAATGTGAGGAAAGATAAGGGTGGGTAAGCTATTTTAAAAAGAGAACACAGTTTTCTGAGTCTTAATGGTAAAACTCTTTTTTTTTCTTTCCCTTTTTTGTGTAGGTGACCTTCAGATATAAGCAGAGAATTTTTCCCCTTGTTGCATCTGCATTACATTTACATTTTATGCACAACACTTTGTCTGTTTACAAACAAGCCTGGGTAAAAGGCTGAATCTGCCCATATCTAAAGGTTGAATTTGAATGTAAATTCCCTTTTGTTAGCATTTATTTCAGTCTTTTTTAACACAGTTGAATAAAGTAGCTACCTCCTAAACACATACTGTATTGGTGCCGAGTACCAGTGGTAAGATGCCATACACCCCAGAGATAGTGTGTCTATGACATCACTTGCAGCTGCCAGGATCTCACACCCTCGAGTGGCGATTTATTTCTTACCCCCTAATTTTGGGTCAAGCCACTTTGTTTTTTTTCCCTATTATTCACACTATTGAATCTCATGTGGAATTTATGCAAAAGCACTTATTTTATAGAAAGTCAAACCCCCCC
>JAOUQZ010000031.1:5811982-5823023 GCA_028564935.1 Neosilurus hyrtlii
GAGAGGGAGAGAGCGAGAGAGGGAGAGAGAGAGAGAGAGAGAGAGAGAGAGAGAGAGAGAGAGAGAGAGAGAGAGAGAAAGAGAGATCATGTGGATGGCTGCTCAGTTTGACTGGAAACTTTCATTTTTTTTTTTCCATTTGTTTTGTCTTTTTTTGTTTATGTAGGTTTTGACTTTTATTATTGTTCCACTTTTAAAAATTGTGCCTCCACAAAGAAAATAATCGCAACTCCACAAAGTAAATATCGCAGCTTCGGCCCAAATCTCTTCCTCCCATCTTCAAATGACTAGGGAAAGGGCTGTACCATGTGTGAGGGGGTGGCCGCAGACTGCTCACAGCAATGGTCCAGCTGGTCAGGAATGCTGCAACCAGGCCTGGTATATTCATTTTGTTTTATGTAGACACTGCTGTATTTATTGATGTGATTAATTGTTTTTATTTGCATATAAAATATAAAATACTGGAGATGCTATTTCCATCCACATAAACCCTTCCATGTGTGTGTGTGTGTGTGTGTGTGTGTGTGTGTGTGTGTGCGCATATTTCGAAGGAGGTCACGGACACTGTGTGTTTAGCTTATACTAGTGATGTGTCAGTTGAAAATGAGTCAGCGGTCCTTGTTTTCAATTAATATTAGTAAATTAATAATTAATATTATTGACAATTTCACCCCAAAACAAATTCAAAGTCAATCAGAGTTTAATTATTTTTATGCTTTTTTTTTTCTTGCCATATGTATGTAGCAAATCAGGTTCCATGTTGACTTATTTAGAATAGTTTGTTTTGAATAACATTTTTATTAAAAAAAAATTAATTCTCATCAGTTGTTTTGCAATCAAAGTTCTGCATTTGAGGCAACATGAAATAAAAAAAAACAAATAAATAAATAAACTGATTGGTGAAGATCTTTTTTTTTTTTTTTTTTTGGAAAGCATTTAGCCTTGGGTCTTTCTCTTTCTCAGTAATTGATTCCAAGAGAAAAGGGAAGCTTCAGATTTAAAGCACGTGCTGCGTCTTCTTTCTCTTTGGTGAAAGCTGGTCTGATGAGGAGCAGCGTCAGGACTTGGCATGCAATGGCAGCGACCTGCTCTCATCTTCTAGAGATGCTGCAGGGTAAAAGGGATGGAGTAGTGAGACACAGGAGGGATCAGAGCTACTAAACCTGCATCCCCTCTCCTTCAGGACAGCTGATCATTTCATTCACAGTTGGGTATCCTCCCGCTCCAGTGTGATACCAAATTACGTGCACGCAAAGCGAAATCAAAGCGCACATAAAAGCCCTGTAATGTGCTGTGACTCTTGGGCTTTCTCTCGGCTCGATGAGATTTAAATCGATTCCGAACACCCTCTCTGAAATGTCGGTTTAAGGACATTTTAGATAATTACACAGCTGTGCCTTAGCAATGAAAAATCCACCCCATTCCTTAAAAGGGTTTTGCCGCAAATCTCAACGCAGCCACTGAACCATTTTGTCACTGGCTTAATCTAAAATGGACTGGTAAATGGGAAAGTCTGTCCTTATTTATGCTGATATTGTAACTTCTTTGCATGTGTAACAGTTATGTGCATGGTTATGGCAAAAGATATTTTTGTTTTTAAGCATGCTGGGATAAATGTATTGAAAAAAGAGTAAAAAAGTACGGAAAGACAGTTCAAAGAAATCCAAAAGGATATCTCAGTGCCTTGGCAGGCGTTATAAAGTGTTTCACACTATTAAATTGACTTGTTTCTATATATAATGAGAAACTTTAGCTGGCGGCAGCGCTTATTGTGTCATTAGATAACATAACATCCTAACTCTGTCCATCTGTTTCAACATCTCCTCTACCAAACGAAGAACTCACTTACACCCTCATTTGCTGCACTGTTCAATATTTTTGGGGCCATGGGGAGGCTGGAGCCTATCTCAGCCGACATTGGGCGTAGGCGGGATATACCCTGAATAGCTCACCAAACCAGTTCTAACCACTTTATCACCAGTGTGACTACCACCCGTATTTGTGAAGTGGTTAGTACTTCTGCTTCACAGCAAGAATGTCTTGGGTTTGAGCCCCGTGCCCCACAAGGGCAGTTCCTTGTGGAGTTTGCATGTTCCTCCCACAATCCAAAGACATGCACATTAGGCCAAGTGGCTGCTCCGAATTGCCTCAATGTTTGAATAGTTTTGTGGGTGTGTGAGTGTTTGTGTTGGGCCTTTGATGGTCTAGCGAGCTGTTCAAGGCCCTGTATCTGCCCGAATTCGGCTGGGATGGGCTCCAGCCTACCCGAGCTTGAGCAAGAATTCAACATGTGTCTTTCTTCCACAAATAAAGCAGCAGCTCCCCCCACACCCACCAGTTCCTAAAGCACAAGTCAGCTATCTCCTATCATACACTATCCATTAACTAAGGAGGGTGAAGTGGACCAGGTGTTTCATCCAAGCCATGTAAAGCAGCCAAACACATCTTTTTAACTACTTCGAATTGTGCCGCAACAAGCAGCATAACACTCGTACAAGAAATATTCGCTGCTATTGTGTTCATGAGCCCACTGGGTAGTGCTGGCTGGTGTTGTTGTGATTGACCATGGAGACAAAGTATGCTATTCCTCCCAAACTGTAAGTATGAACAATGTTTGTTTCGTTGGCCACAGGTGGCCAGGATCTGCAAAAAGCAATAAAAGGGAGATAAATTTTGTCTGTCGCACCAGACTTGAGCCTGAAACTAACCTAATCTAAATAGCTAGTTGGTTCCTTTGGGGTAAATGCAAAATGTGGTGAAATAATCTATGCCATTTAGGCTCATTAATGTTAAATGTCTTAATTGATCTGGAAATAATTAGGCTAGTCATCACACTCATCAGTGCAGTAAATTATGTGTGAACAATCTGAATATATTTGAAATGTTAAAGCAATCAAGGTCAAGAGGCATTAAAGAGGCTATATTTTAGACGCAGCTAGCCAACAGCCAGTGCATGACTTCGACAGGAAATGGAGTGAATATAAGAAATGTTCTATCATACAAGAGAGTGCAATGCTGTCAGGTCAAGGTTGATTAAATCAAGACAGTTTTGTGGCTTTAAAAGCTGGTATATAATATTAAATCAACATTCAGACCATAACCCTTAACATGTAAAAAGGAAAGTGCTGACATTGATGGAAAGAACAGCTGGACAAGAAAGAGAATGAAAGAAAGAGAGTGCATGGTTGAAAGTAAGTCTTTTACAAAAGGAAGCCAGAGTTGTTCACAATATGCTCAATAACCTTTTAAGCTCTTTTCAATTGAGGTCTTTGGCCTATATTTAAAGTTGAGTTAAGCACATGTAAAGTTAATACGAAACAGTTAATAGCAAAATTGTGTGCAAATAATTCATCTCTGAACTGAAGTGCTACTCGAGCAATTTTGAGTGCGCATGGCCGAGTTTGCTCAAAACGAAGGTGTGCCATTATGTATTCCCTATTTACTTTTTTCCATCACAGATATCCCATAAAAATTAAGACAGGTTTGCAGTTACAGAATTTTAGCATTATGATCAAAATTAGAATTATTCTTTTTATTAAAGAGAAATGACGGTACACACAATCTGGTTGGTCTACACATGGGCAATAAATTGTTCTGTAGGTTAGCTGTAAACATCTGCAATGCATGCTATGAACTTTAGCAGCTTCAACAAGCTGAAAGCTGCTCATCACGAATGCATGTTGAGACAGGATGCATACTCTAAATGAGGAGTTTATTGTGAAATGGCAACCCAAGACAGGAAACGAAACACAAACTTGAACAAGGAACCATAGCACGTAGCAAGCTAACAAAGTACAAGCTAAGCAAAATGAGTACGAGGCGAATAAAACTACAAAAGCATGAACATTAGAAAACTACAACACAACAAAGAAAACCAAGGTTGACGTCATGATGGTCATCAAAAGGTGTAGCAGTTCTTAGGTGAAACAGTAGTGGCGTTGTGACACTACCAAGGCCCTCACAGGCACAGATGAAGACTCCTTGGTTAGAAGTGGGCACATAACAGCACCTGAACATGAATTAAAATAAGCCGTCATTTTAAAATGCGATGTGATAAATTGCCTATTAATCTTATTTGCTTGCTCTGTACAGAGAAATCTCAGCCCCTGGTTTTGTACATCTGGCCTGGTCTGCACAAGACCTCTGGGGTGAGATTTCTCTGTACAGACCTCACATTTGGTTGATGAGCAAAATCATTATCAACTTCGGTGTGTCATTATTCTGTATAGGTCTGCAGTTACCATTGCTGTTGTTCGTAAAGAGTAGGCCATTGGGTTGCCATCAGTGTGTTTCAGCCCTGTGATGGCAAGGCAAACTGTCCAGGTTGTACTCTGCCCTTGCCCAGAGTCGGCTGAGATGGGCACCAGCCTCCCTGCGACCCTGATTACAATTAAGCAGTTTGGAAAATGAATGAATAAATGAATGAATGGGGTCTGGGGTTATATATATTTCACACTGTGATATTCAATCATTCTTTCATCTTAAGAAACCTTTTTATTCTGGTGTGGTGGGGCTAGAATCTATTCCAGTAACAATTGGTGTCAGGTAAGAGCATATTCTAAATGGGATGCGGGTACATCACAGGGCACTTTAGCAATGGTATTTGAGTGTAGCTAGTCGATCTACTGGCATGCATTGGGTGGGAATAGACATGAAGAGGACACACACAGAAACTCACAGTGATGCAGAAATACCCAGGGATGCTAAAGCCACGTGATAGCAATGCAATGAAATGATTATCATTTATTTTCTGAACAGCTTAATCCTAATTAGGGTCATTGGGAGGCTGACACCCATGTCAGCCGACTCTGGGTGAGTGTAGAGTACACCCTGGACAGCTTGCCAGGCCAAAGTATTATTACGTTTTATAATAATAACTATGCATCAAAGGCAAGGCAGACGTCACTGAATAGTCTGTGAAATTGAATGTCAAGGGCACTATTCAATTCAGCGACATCCACCAGGCCTGATGAGCATAAGTGTTTTAGAATATACTAGACAGAAACATGAGCAAAAAGTATCTATTAGATATATAAATAGATTTGTAATGTTTTTTTTTTAATTTTTAAAATTTTTTTTATAATCAACAGTACGGTTGTGTAGTGGTTAGCACTGTCCTATCAAAACGAAAAAAGGTTCTGGGTTTGTACTTCACGGCTGACTGGAAGTATTCTGTGCATTGTTTAAACATGTTGCCTTTGCTTGCTTGGGTTTCTTCTGGGTAACCCGGTTTTCTCTTATTGTCAAAAGATTAGTTTGAATGGTTATTATGAATTGTCAGTAGGACATTAGTGTGAGTGGTTGTTTGTTTCTGTGCTCACCCTGCAATAGATTGAACACCTGTTCAGGATGTACCTGTTCAGCTTTTCTGTGACCCTGATGAATAAGTGATGTTTGCACTATAAGTTGACAGTCTAGTGGATATATAATAAGTTTTCCTCTCAAGACTCACATTTACACTCATAAACACAATACACTGCAATATATTCTTCCTGTCCCTGTGCATTCATAGAGAAAATGACTCAACAAATATAAAAAATACCATATTTTCTGAACAGCATTCTCTGATATCAGCCCACTGTTTAACACCTTTCACTGACAGTTTACAGCCTGACAATTATAATAAACCCTGAAGAGAAAGGCTCTGAATGCATTAACAAGATTCACAAGTGTATTTATCTGGTGTCATGTGCTTGATATATACCTTGTTAAAGTACTCAGGTATAACTCACAAAAACTGTCTCATGAACAGAGTACAAATGTGAAGCACAGCAAGTGTAATAAATGAATACAGGGGCTCTGATTGATTTACACCAACAGCGGAGACAGTTGTTCAGGATCAAGGTCATCAGCAGTGGCTGCCAGGCCTGGTGGCAGCATCAAGGAGTAATGGATCCATGTCACAGAAGTGTAAATACTGATCGCCTAACACTTTTCTCCAATGACATACAACACTGACTAGAATTAGCGCCTCTAACAGGTTTAACCCTTTGAGGCATAGCAACATAAATACATCATTTTGAAAACCTTTACTGTGAATATATACACTGCATATTCAATTTAAACTAGAACATTGAGTGTTGCCTTTATGTGGGGAAATAATTAGAAAATAGAATTTCTGTGCTAAAGTTTTACTCCTTACATTAAAATTTTTTTCTTCATGGTATTTCAATAGTGTGAATCTGTAAAGTATTTTCTTCTCTAATACAGCCATTAACCGAATGATGTATCACAAAAAAGGATCCTATTCAAGAAAAAAATATGCAGGGAAGTAAACTAATTCCTATTTTATTGTAGCATATAGAAACATGTACTTTTTATATTTAATGCATTTAAAATAAATAAATAGATAGATAGATAGATAGATAGATAGATAGATAGATAAATAAATAAATAAAAACATTTGCAGACATTACAAATGAGCATACAAATTTTAAGCAAATGCTTTCCTACTAAGGTACTGGGAGCCTATCTTTGCTGACACTGGGTAAAGGCAGGGTACACCCTGTACAGCTCGCTAGACCATTGCAACATACGCAATCATTTACACTCACGCCAAGAGTAAATTTGGAACAGCCACTCAGCCTAATGTGCATGTCTTTTGACTATGGGAGGCAGATGAAGTACTAGGATAAAACCTATGCAAGCACAGGGAGAACTTGGATATGCCATAAAGACAAGCCCGAGCCCAGGAATGGAACGTGACGCCCAACTGAAGTCATGTAAAAAAAAAAAAAAGTAATAATAATAATATCTTGAGTGGTTTGGCTACCCAAATATGCTGGTGTATAAAGAAACAGTGAACATATTTCACATGTAAGCTTAAATGTTCTCAAATGTTAAAATCCCTGTTTCTTAAAACTATGAAAAGTGGATTTATCTGTCAGCCCTCGTTCTGTTTAATAAATGAAATCAGTTGATTTTATTAGCACAATTTAAAAAGCAAACATTTCACACTCTTTCATTCAGTGCTTGCAGGTGATATAGTCCAACAAATGGCATCTTCATTAATTAAAAAAAAAAACAAAAGCTTCAGGCGCATGGATGAGGTAAGTACACCCCAACATTTATCACACTCTCAAGTCCATGAAACTAATATCTAATATTCCAAATTAGATGCCATTGATAAGAACCCCTGTGGGTAGAAGCAAACTTATTTAATCGTGACATCTGGGGTCTAGTGGTCTCTTTGCTATTGATGTATGGTGTAATCATGCCACGGCGCTCTCTAAAGGGACATGTACACTTTTTTATTGAAAGTTTGTTGCTTTTTCCAGGAAATGGTTCCCTAAAGCCCAGCACTCAGGAGAGTTGAGCTGCCTGAAACTGAACATCCTAAAAAAAGCCTTGTGACTATAGTATTTGAGTCATGTGACAGTCGAATGTGACCTTGAAACACTAACAGCAAGTAAATCTGTTCATGTGCAGGTAAACTTGATTTAGGATAGTCAGTTGATGGCAACAAAATCTTCAGACTCCAGTCTGTCATGTGCGACACACACACACACACACACACACACACACACACACACAGTCTTGTTTTCATAATTTGTGGGGACAATAGATAAACTTGCATTAATTTCCTGGAAACATTTCTGTAAACACTAGATATTTCCCTACCACTAGAAATTTCCCAAACACTAAACATAACCACTACTTGCCTTACTTTAACCTTACCCTAATCTTAAAACATCTTCACCTTAAAATGTAATGATTTACGTCATGGGTACTTGTGGTTTGTCCCCATAAAGAAGCCAAGTCCCCATAATGTGACTGTGTAAACAGATTTATGTCCCCACACTGTGATGAATAGCTAGACCCCCCCCCCCCACACACACACACATTTATATATATATATATATATATATAGGCATTCACTTACCAGACACCATAATAGTAAACATCATCATCATTTTATATTTAATCATGAACTTCTTCTGTTTCTTAACCCTTAATCTCAAACGTTTTAACTTCCTCTACATCGGTGTTGCATTGTCAAGTTATCGTGCAAACAAAATTGTTTCTCTGGTCACATGGTTTTCTTAATGTTATTGTAAACAGACACACAACCAACAACACATGAAAAACAAGTGAATAGTTGATACAAAGTCAATAAGCTGGGGTGGTCTCATCAGGAAACATTTGTATTCAGCCAAAATGAACTGATAATGAAAGAAAATAAATGGGAAATCACTAGTAAATGGGTACCTTCTCAGTACAAGTTTCTGTGCCAAACCCTGTCTAAGTTTTTCCACTTGGTTTTATCTTCCTCTGGAAACCAGGTTTTAATTAACTGTTGTTTTCATAATATATTGTTTTCCCTGTCCTGCATGACCTCTTGTGATCTTTATTGGTGCAACACATTCCACAATGCTGTGGAATGTCCTACTTCTATTTAGTCCCATTTTTATCTGGCTTTAAGTAGGGTGCTTTCTTCTTTGGTCAGGCCTGCACGAAAGCAGATTCAACCATGGTTTCTTCCAATTATGAAAAAAAAGAGACTCTGGATGGGCAGGAAACAACAAGACAGTGTACATAAGACAAAATCTTCAATTAAAATTTAAACATCTAATGTACATTTTCTTTAAAATTGCCCTTGTCAAGCACCATTGGGGTTAAAACTTATATAAAAAACTAAAAACTTTTTACTTCAGTGATTTTTGATAGTTTTATGGTTAGCCATAGTGACTTTTAAAGTGCAAATTGCACTTCACGCAGAGTACATTCAGTAGGTAGTCCCAGGCACAGTTGAGTGATCAAATATTGAATGTCAGTTACATTGTGAGAGCATTTGGTCAATGTATACTGTATTTTGTGTCACCCTTGTGCTGATATAAAATTATTATTATTATTATTATTATTATTATTATTATTATTATTATTATTGATTTTTTTAATAAAATACTATGTAATGCAGTTTTTAAATAGGTTTTTTTAATGTAACTTACCTTCTAAATACTTTGATAGAGGCAGAAATTATGTAATAACATATATGTACTGTAATATAATATGTACAGTAGGTGAGGTAATTTGTATTGCATGTCTATTAAATATCTCATACATTTTTAATTGTTATAATATAGAATAATGTTTGTGTCGGATCAGCTAAGAATCTGTGATGATGATGTGACCTCTTTTAATTCTCAGGGAAAAAAAACAGCATTCCTCTAAGTAAAACATCAATTTTGTTTCTAAACAGAAGTTGTCAACGAAGTTGTCAGTATCATGTCATATTTGAATAATAACCTCAGTGGGTCACTTTCCTTTGAACACAGCTGCTTGTTCAATGTGTTTCCATGCTTGTTAGAGTTCATTCCTTCATTTTTGACACTAAGGGGATACTGCTGCCACCCTGTTGAGTTTATCTTTCTCATAAATGATGCATTAGTTGAATGGCCATTCTCTGGTTCTTTAGTGAGATGATTTTGGTGAAGGCCACAGGCTTTTCCCCAACCTTAATCAGCCGGTTTTTAATTTGCCTGCTAATTAGCAGCCATCTGTGAGCCGTCACAGTCAGGATGTATGGGTCTTGGGCAAATGGGGGAAAAGAGCAAGGGACTGTGACAGGGTTAGCTGCAGGCTAGTACCCTGCATTTACTGACTCATTTAGCTAACACAAAAACAGGAGTTTTGGTGCAGTACTTTACCACAAGATAATAAAGATGATCCAAAAGAACAGAATGATAATGGTATCATGTTCTATTCATTCACCGACAATTAACCGCTTAATCCTACTAGGGTTGCAGGAAGGTTGTCTCTGTGCGCAGCTGGGGCATACCCTGACAAGTTCTCCAGACTATCGCTTGGCCAACACACACAACCATTCACACTCACACTTAGGTGCAATTTGGAACAGCCAATTAGTCTAATGTATATGCCATTGGAGTGCTGGAGGTTTGAGAGTTGAAAACCAGAGTACTCAAAGGAAACCCACACAAGCACGAGAGAACATGCAAACTCCTTATGGAGTCCAAGGGCTCGATCCTATGACCTTCTTGCCGTGAGGCGGACATGCTGACCACTATGCCTCCCTGCTGCCTATACCATGCTCTATGAAGGTCATATTCATACTGAGCTAGGAACACACAAGTTGAATTATACAGTGCATCACAGGCTTTGTTTTATGCATTGGTAATAAATTTCACCACAGTTTACAACTGTCTTTGTTATGTGTTGTGAAATATTAGGATAATGTGTTGATGTCAGACTCAAGCATAGGCATGGATGCAAATCTGGATAAGCTATTTAATTAACTACACAAAAGCAGACAACTCCAAAATCATCAGATCAATAAGCAATGAACTCAGCTATTTCTTAGTGGAACTGTAATTTTGAAGGACAAAAAAAGGTCTTAAATTTCAAATTATCTAAAATTTATATAATCAGAACCACATTTTGTATGTTTGGTGAACTTACTTTAGAAATGCTATTTACTGCTATATGGATGTTGTTCACCTATCTGTTTGAAGTGAGACAGCAGTTCCTAAAGTCTCTTGAGAGCATAGTGTCCAAGCTGTGGAAGGCTCTCAAAAACTTGGCAGATGAGGCAGACCAAGAGAGCTTCTGCATCTGGCTCCAAAAAATAACAACGTGTGGGGAACATAAGTGTCCTTGGGCTGGCTGCAGGGGATGGCAGGAACACATCACTACTGCTGAAATACTGATTTAAGATATTTGATAGTGAAAGACCTGAACCAGCTGATTGTATCAGGAAAAAAATCAATGATAATTGATGTATAAACTACTCGCTCCAGCTAATGATGGCCCCATATGGATGCCCTAAAGAAACACCTTAACATTGTGATGATGGTTTTGGACTGCTGTTGATACAAGTACCTTTGTTACAATAGCTTTAAACTAGATTTCCTCTTACAGTTATAGTGAATGTCTTGCCACACAATTGTACTTGACCTCATAACACACAGTTATAGAACTGATTCCTCTACAGTCAAACTATCTGGGGTCACCCATGTAACACCCAAGTGACATACATGGTTTGCTTGGGAATTAAATACCTAATACTTAGAAATACTTATATATA
>JAOUQZ010000031.1:5837371-5849431 GCA_028564935.1 Neosilurus hyrtlii
ACATAAATACATAAATAGATAGATAGATAGATAGATAGATAGATAGATAGATAGATAGATAGATAGATAGATAGATAGATAAATGAATAATTGAATGAATGAATGGCTAATAGACAAAAACACTGAAAATAATTTTTGTTTAAAAAAAAATAAGGTTGTTTTTTTATTTCATTTTTAATTTTTATATATTTTTTATTTATTTTTAATTTTTTTTTGAATGAATGAAATTCAAACCAATATATTGATATGGTGAAATTGTATGTCAGTATATTTTATGTTTAATGTTTCATTCATTCATTCATTCATTCTTTCATTTTTTAAGCAACTTAATCCTCATTACGGTCACAGGGAGGCTGGCGCCCATTTCAGCCGACTCTGGGTGAATGTGGGGTACACCCTGAACAGCTTGCCAGACCACCGCAGGGCCAACACACACACAACCATTCATACTCACACTTACACCAAGAGGTGATGTGGAACTGTCAATCATCGTAATGTGGATGTTTTTGGACTATGGGAGGAAACCCACACAAACATGGGGAGAACATACAAACTCCACACAGAAACGCCTCAGGCCCGGGAATCAAACCCAGGACCTTGTTGCAGTAAGGCGGATATGCTAACCACTGTGCCACCATAATGCCGTTTAATGTTTAATCACTATTTTAAATGAAGTACGGAATACAATTATATATTTAACATTTGTATGGTTGATAAAAATTAAGTAATAATATTAATAATAATAATAATAATAATAATAATAATAATAATAATAATAATAATAGTGAAATTAGCTTAACCTCACATGACTAACCTGTACTCTAGGATTAATAATAAAAAGATACAATAATAATAAATAAATAATAATTTAAAAAAAAAAAACATAAAATAAATTTCTAGCAAAATCACGTCACAATAACTGGCATAAGGCCTGGTTCTAGTCAGTTCCAGCAGTGTCTAGAGAGCTCCAGGCCCTCATATTTGTGTGAAGATGAAAGAAAAGGCTTTTTTTCCTGGCATGCCTTCTAAATATTTATTTATTTTTTTTTTTTTTTGGCAGGGTGGTGGTGTCTAATTGCAGATTTGAAGATTTGGATATACCCCAGAATGTCAGCTTCTTCTGAAAACCCCGAAAATGATGGACAATATTTTTTACCTCTTTATGAATCCTCCTTGCAGTATGTGGGCACAAAATACAGTATTCCCTCTTTCAGGCAGATGCGTTAAGTCTTTATTTGTTTATTTATTTATTTATTTTTGGCTTAAATGTAGATTTGCTCTTTTTAGTCATATGGCCATTTTTTAACAATTACTTTATTTACACAAACAAGTAAACAGTGAGCACACACACACTCGGAGTGTGTGCAACATGTGGCAGTGGGCTGCGGCACATTGCAGCACACAGAGAGCAGTTGAGGGTTAGGTGCCTTGCTCAAGGGCACTTCAGCCATAAAGGGAACACATCTTCTCTTCTTCGGGAATCCACACTTCTTTGGGAATCACACCAGCAATCTTTTGGTCCCAAACCCGCTTTTCTAACTATTAGGCCACATCTGCCCTCATTTGAGTGCTTCTTCACTCTTTCTTTGGCTGTTTCTCATCACTCTTCATGCAACTAGTTGCAGATCAGTTATACATTATATGAATTTCATGGGAAGAAAAAAAAGACGAACATTCATACTACATGACTGGCTAATGTAACAGTGCAGATTGAGTAGCTCAGTCACTGAGCTGGGGTGTGTAGCTGCTGAATTCCAAAATGAGTTGGCAACTAAATTATTAATTCTAGAGTTGTGCAGTGCACACTGGGCATAAAGGAATTTAACACTGTTGTCAACTCAAATATATACCCGAGTAGGTATGGATGATAATTTGGAAGCTATGGATGATAAATAAGGAATCACTTAAATAAATTGATCCTTAAAATTATTATTATTTTTTTGCCAATATTTGTGATATTTTTGGAAAGGGTTTAATCATTCATTCATTCATTCATTCATGTATTTATTTACTTACTTATTTACTTATTTAAGCAGAAAAAAAAATTCTAATAATAATTAGATTTCTTTTCTTCTTTCTTTTCTTGTTTCCAGTTTGACCTTAAGCTAACTACCCACATTTTTATTTTTCATAACTCTTATTATCCGTCTTTGCCAGATGCTCCCATTCATCTGGAGCTTACTGTATACTAGTATAATTTATTGGCTTACTGTGTGGGTTTTGCAGCTGATAAAGTTGGTGTATATATTTGTGAATACTGGGAACATTTTGTCTCACCTCTACACCTCCAGACCTGGTTAAGTCAATGGGCCATGAAAATAGAGAGAAATAATATGTGAGATGTTCACTAAAAGCACTAGGTTTGTAAATGTTACAGCTTTATGTAGGAATACAGTTAAGGACAACCTTAAAGTCATAAAACAGCAAAGTAATAATGGAGCTGCTGCTACATATTGATAGCCTTTTATTACTCTAACTTTGGTTAGTGTAAGCACAGCCATTCATTTCCCTCATAGTGGCTTAGTGGCATTTTGTAAAACATATATATATATATATATATATATATATATATATATACACAGTGCAATCCTAGGTCCTCTGTTGGTAACCCAGAGACTGGAGGTAGAGAGAAGGAAAGAAATACAAGCATTAATATTCTTTCTCTACCGTATTGATTTATGAAAGATAATGGTACACAATTTTACAAATTGAAGAAAGTGAGGAAATAAATGATCCATTCCAGTTTTATGCATCAAACACTTGACCTCGAGGATTTCAGTGAAAAAGTATGTCATCTGTAAGTGGTCTTGCTATCATTAAGTTGTGATGTTCATTAAGCTGCCTCGTAAGAGGATGTAAAATGGATTCATTTCTTTTAGGAATGCACACATGGCATGGATCCACTGATAAAAGCTCTTATGCAAATAAGCTACCACTGTCTTCTATTCAGCTGCAGGCATATATTCGGATTCAGTAAGAAAATGCACGTAAAATTAAAATGATCAAATAGGAAACTCAAATAAGCAATAGATACAAGTGGTAATTGAAAGAACGTCCACATTTGTTTTTTTGCTTAGTGGAAAAAATGAAGCACTCACGACAATGCCAACGAGTTGTGATGTGCAAATAAACAAACACAATCAAAAATTAACAAATTAAGTTTTATCAAACCAAACCTATAGACACAAAAGAGTAGGAGAACACTGTGGTCACAAGTCATCTGGCAGAAGGATGAGTTTGGTTATATCCAATATCAAAACATTCTCATGACTACAGTCAGCACTTCATTGATGATAAATTTAATGCTAAGGACACTTTATCCAAACAGAGTTTCATTGTTTTATGAATAGCAGCAGTATTGCGAAGTGGTTAGGACTTCCACCTCACAGCAAGAAGATCCTGGGATCGAGCCCATGCCCAATGAGGAGATTTCTGTGTGAGGTTTGCATGTTGTCCTTGTGTTTTTTTATGGGTTTCTTCCAGATTCTCCAGTTTCCACCTACAGCCCAAAAGCATGCACTTTAGGCTAATTGGCTGCTCCAATTTACTTCTAGGAGTGAGTGTGAATGGTGGTGTGTGTGTTGGACTTGTGACCAGTTCAGGTTGTACCCTACCTTTTTACAGAGTCAGGTGAGATAGGTTCCAGCCTACCTGCGACGCTGGACAAATGAATGAAATAGCCCCCAGTTGTGAATGTGACTGTAGATTGCTGAGTGTGTGTGTGTGTGTGTGTGTGTGTGTGTGTGTGTGTGTGCTGCACCTTTGCCCAGAGTTGGCTGGGATGGGCTTAAGCCTCCCTATGACCCTAGTAAATAACAAAGCATGATGACAATACTTACATTTACAGCATTTGGCAGACACTCTCATCCAGTGCAACTTACAATTATCATTTTTGTACGACTGAGCAACTGAGGGTAAGGGGCCCTGCTCAGGAGCCCAACAGTGGTGATAGTGGGGATTGCACCACTGACCTTTTGACCAGTAACCACTAAGCATTAACCACTAAGCCACCACTGCCTTACTTGATATGATAAGAATGCCATGTATGTTTAAAAACCCGTGAGAAATCAAGTAAACCACTTTTTTACTCATTAACTTTTTTTTTTTTTTTTCCTGAACATTGCAAACCAAGTAGCTTTTCCTCTGAGCAAATTTTTAACAGCTTACAAATACAGTCCATGTTATCATACTGTAGCTTCCTGGCTCCTTCCAGATAAAATGTACCACTTTAGCTCCATTATTCACATCCATGTTATAAACTGTACTGTGTAGGTTTAAAAAAAATTAATGTAAATCACCCAAACTACACATGCTTGCTGTTCCTCAATAGAGGACAACCCCCACAAAGCCACTGATAAAATACTTTCCAGCACCAGAAGTTCAAAAAGAGGTGTTTAAATCTCGGTATATAATCTACCACAGCATCAAAAAATGCTAATAATGTTCAGTAATACTAGCATTGCTACTCTCTCTGAACGATGCATGGAATTCACTTCAGCATGCTTGTCTAACACATCATGGTACTAACATTTGTAGGCTGCAGATATTATGTTAAGTTTAACTAATCATATTTATAATAAATGTAATATTGTCTTTTAAGAGGCGATTCTATCTGAAATGAACACATTTGGAAATGGCACTCTGGGCAATTTAGTTGGATTATTCCTCCAATCTATCTTAAGATATGGACAATAATTCAAGCTGATCATATTTAAGTTTTTATTGTAGCATCCTGTATCCACTGACAATAATGAATTTATATAAGACATAGCCGATTATTGGCATTATTATCTGAATTTAAAAAGCAGCACTTTTCACAGCATTGCAGGTTGGGGGAAAGGAATGTTTTACCCCAAGAAGTCTCTGCCCAGAACTATGACACAATGCCAACTGTACCTATCAGAAATTTAGTAACCTCATCTAATATGCAAAACTGCTTAATACTACTAGGATTGAAGGCGAAGTACACCCTGAACAGCTCCCAGACCAGTGCAGGGCAACACACAACCATACACACTAACATTCATACCTAGCTGCAATTTGGAACAGCCAGCTAGTCTAACATGCATGTCTTTGGACTGTGGGAGAAAACCTGAGTGCCCAGAGGAAACACATGCAAGCATGGGGAGAACATGCAAACTCCACGTGGAAACATCCAAGCCCAGGAACTGAACCCAGGACCCTCTTACTGTGAGGAGAACTTCCTAACCACTATGCCATCATGTTGCCCGATATTGAAATCAGTCACTAAGAAAAATCTGACCTTGTTCCTGCCACACTCTCACACAGCCTTGAGTAAACAGCTTTGTTGTACTTTCAAGATTTGTGTTCGCTATTAGCTTCAATGACTCTGGCAAAATTTTGATAACTTATCTGTAACATGTTCCAAAGCTCTATATCGTTGCAATAGTTCGATAAGATGCAGTAGTTAAACACATACGATAAAAAAAGGGCTTTAATATTCTTGATGTACAACAAACAAGCAAACAATTAGAAAATACAAGCTACATGCCATCATTTATAATTAACTGGCAAATATATTTTAGTTTGTGCCAATTGTAATTTCTGTAAGGGCTTTATACCTCAGGCCGATCACCACACAATAAAACAACATTCTCAGGAATTAAGGCCTCATGGAGACACAATTCCAGCATGGTGGCTTAACCTGGCACAGTCAATTCTCTTCTTCAGTCAATTCTCTTAACACACGCACAGTCAGGTGCTCTCGGCAGGAGTCTCAAAACTGATTTCCTTTTAGTTGCATCAGTCTATATCCAGGAGCGATGTGTGACAGCACAGCTTGCAAGGAGAGAGCAGGAACCAGATCCACAATTAGAATTACATAATTAAAGAGCTGAAAAATCAGGTCAAATCCATATCTGTGCACAGGGGAATCCCTGTCTAGGTCAGTCCCTGGATAGAATTATATAGGAGACAGATGAAAGATTACTTTGAGGAAAGTACTGCAGAAGAATCTGGGCATCTCTTGCGAATTAAAGCATTATCACTGAACTGTAACTACACTAAGCTTCCTCAAATTTGGGTTGGCTGTATTTAATGTAAAGCAAGATAGAAAGATAGGAATGAAGAAGGAACCAGTTTTGCCACTGAACATGTCAAGACAGTGTTCGGCTGTTTTTCTAGTGCTTGAAAATTCATATCAATCAATTCTTGCTCACATTCATATACGTGAGATACCACAGGATAGATACAGGATGGCAACTGAGAATTGCAACCCGTGAATACTATGAGTAGAATGGTGATAGCCTATTGACTAGTATCGGGAGCAGCGTGCAAGCAAGGAGTCATTCTTTAGTGCTGGACAGGTCCAGAGCGCCATCGAAAGCAACAGCAGTATTGAACTCTGTAACAAGTTGAAACATTAACAAGAATATAATATTTTGTAACTGATATCAGCATCAGCCTCTCCCTAAGTTGATTTTAATACTCTAATGCACTTAAAATGTAAATATGGCTGTTGATAAAAGTAATACAATCATTAGCATTAGCTTTTGAGCATTAAAAAAAATGAGATATCAAAAACATGTTTTGATCTAAAATAATAATTTTAATAACACATCCTTGTGATAATATGTATGCGATACTTTATTGCACATTACATTTACCTATAATTTGGCTGAATGGAAAAAAGGTGACTTCTAATCGATCAACTCACTGTTTTTGGTATGTTTGTGTATGTCAATGATCTACATTGACTCATACTGCTTTGGATGGGTTAAATGAGCCTAATTTTCCATAAATATTGTAATTTGCAACACAGCCAAATAAACATTAAAGCATAATATGAAACAATTAATATTTTTCTATCAGAATTTTATATCCTCTTGAGACCTTACTGTCCTTATATGAGATGCATTATATTTTCTACCAATTACATTGTATGTATGCCCCTGTAAGATCCTCATATGGGGGCCATTGGGTATCATCCTTTTGCCAAACTTCTTCCTGTAGGAAAATGTTGATAAAGTTTAAAAGTTATTAGATGGTAAGTATCAGAAGCGTTGCAGAGATGTGAAAAGACACACAGCATTAATCTTTGGGTCTTAGGAGGATATATTGTCATATTGCACATCAATACTTTTAATTTGTTTCAAAATTACAGTGATGTTTCATTAAAGTACAGTTAGTAATGGCTTCAAATTTGGGTGCCGACAAGTTCTTATTCTGATTTTGAAGTTGCGAGATGCCATTTCACTCACAGTGTTTATTGTTTTGAGTGCAGAAACTTGAGTTTCGAGTTCCAACCTGAGTGTGCAGAGCAGTCATTAAAATGAGTGAACAGCACCTTGACTCACAAACAATGTGTAGATTCTGGCAAGCAAGGGGAAAGACACTTGTGCATGGCTCAGTGCTCAGTGCTCGTAAAAGTGAACTGCATTTTCTTACAGGTGACAAGTTTTTTTTTTTTTTTTCCTGCAACAAAAGACTGGTTAACAGACACTGTAGCTGATACAGATAAGCTGTTTTGCAGGAAGAAGCTGCTTTGCTTTCTTTTATCATTTAAGAAATCCATCTATATCATTGGGTGGCACAGTAGTGTAGGGGTTAGCACGTCCACCTCACAGCAAGAACGCCCTGGATTCGAGTCACAGGCTCAGTGAGGGCGTTTCTGTGTGGAGTGTGCATGTTCTCCCCATGCTTGCATAAGTTTCCTCCAGGTATTCCGGTTTCCTCCCACAGTCCAAAAACAACTCCTTGCAAGGGGCTAACTGGCTGTTCCAAATTGCCCCTAGGTGTAAGTGCAATGGTTGTATGTATTGACCTTGTGATGGACTGATGAGCTCTTCAGGGTGTGCCCTGCCTTTGCCCGGAGTTGGCTGTGATAGGCTCCATTCTCCCCATGACCATACTAGGACTAAGTAGTTGGACAAATGAATGGATGAAGGAATCCATATCAATGTAATTCTATGCGATTTGTTTAGTATTGCTTAAACAATTCCACAACAAATGGGCACATCGTACTATTGTGATCTTGGTATCAGAGCTCATATTTTTATAAATACAGCAGCATAGTATCAGACATATACCAGTACTAGTATTACTATCAATTCATTCCTACTTATGATCTTTATTGCCCCAGTGGCTGAGAAGGACACAGTGATTTATAGTATAAGAGAACATAATCTTATCCCCTCTATCCGTAGGGACCCAGTCTGTGAATTTTCTCTTCATGTAGGTGGATAAGACCCTCCTGAACCAGCACAGTGAGACATGTCATATTCAAGTTAGGATTCAACTCAGAAAAGCCTTTGCTGAATGCAGGAAGTGTCGCCATGAAAATTAGGGACTAGATGAAAAACAATAGAAACAATAGAAAAACAATAACAAAGTTGCTGAAATGTTTACATCACTTTGCTACAATTTATTAACTTTTAAAGCCCATTTCTTTGTCGAACATCAAACATTTCCAGAAACCAGTCCAGGGTTTAATCTTTGCCTGCCGATTCAAGATGTTTGCCAATACTGAGCCATGTGTACTCAAGTCATAACAGAGTAAGCAGTGAGTCACCTGGTGTCTAGGTCGGAGAAATGGACTCTTCCCTCAAAATTTTCCTGCTTAGTACTTGATGTTTAATTATTTGTTTATCTGTTTCCTTCTCCTCACCCCACTTTCACTCAGATCGTGACTGCACTGACAAAAGGACTTGTGTGTGGAAGTTGCCGTCGATTTGCAGGCATGCTGGTTGCCGGGGAAACGGATTTGAAGTTGCACATAACCGGTGACGGCTTCTCTGCAGTGCAGCAAGAATCACATATCACAGGATAAGAGAACATGACACGGCCCGATTCACGCCAGCACCCGGATGTCTAAAACTGGAGTATTAGTAGGATAATGAAACAGTGTGTCAGAAGACAAGGGAACAGGAATAATAGAGAGAAGGAGAGATCAGGGCTGAAAATGACACTTCAGGAGAGAAATAAATATCAGTATCAAATGACTTCACCAAGATACGCTAAGTGAAAAAAATATGCAGTAAAATCTTTATTTCAAGTAGCATGCTTATTTGGGTGGTGCCTTGGGATCATTTTCTTCAATATGAGTTTGTGAAAATTTAGTAATGTAGTGGGCAGCATGGTGGCGTAGTGGTTAGCATGTCTGCTCATAGCAAGAAGGTTCTGGAGTTAAGTCCTGGGCTCAGCAGTGGCATTCTGTGTGGAGGTTGCATGTTCTCCCATGGTTGCATGAGTTTCCTCTGGATATTCTGTTTTTACTACCATCGTCCAAAGACAATTGGTGGCCCTCATCTAGTCTGGTGAGCCCCTTTACTTCGCCCAGTGTTTGCTTAGATAGGCTCCAGCCTCCTTAAGACAAACTGTTTTTTTCAGCCACCTTTCACTCTGAGATACAATCACTTTTAATCTCACTGAGATACAATTTAATTTTTATCTCACTCTTGAAAATACACCTACTTGAACATCAAAACAATAATATATTACAATAATTTAATCTAGAGGTAGGAAAAGCATAGACTACTATTTTAACCCACATCATACAGTGACAATAAATTTATTATTTCTGAGATGAAATAAGGCTATAGAATAATAATAAAATATATTTTGGCCAGCCATGGTCTAATGACTAAAGAAATGGACTTGTGAACAAAGGTTGCTGGTTTGAATCCTGGGACTGACAGGAAAGTGTCCACAGCTCAAGTAGCCTTGGACAATGCACTTAACCCCAAATTGCTCACAGGCACAATTCTGCTGCCCTCTGCTCCTGTGCCAAGTGGTTATGTATGCTCAATACTGGTGTTTAAAGATGGGTTAAAAGCAGGGATCTAATTTACTGCTCACTGTTCACAGTGTGTGCAATCACATAG
Source organism: Neosilurus hyrtlii (assembly GCA_028564935.1). Lineage (NCBI taxonomy): Eukaryota > Metazoa > Chordata > Actinopteri > Siluriformes > Plotosidae > Neosilurus > Neosilurus hyrtlii. The sequence continues at coordinate 5,847,214 of JAOUQZ010000031.1, forward strand.
ATTAAATCTTAATCTTTAATCTTTAATATTATCTACATGAGACTGAAATGAAAGACTTGGGTGAATAATCACATCAAGGTCTTTTAATAATCACACATCCTTCACCTTTATTTAGCTGGCATCTCTCCTCTGGCTGTGCGAGCGGATATCATTTTTACAAGTAAAATTACCCGATGGGAGCAGGTATAGATAAAATAAAAGCAAAAAAACAAAAAACTAAACAACAACAGAAAAAAAAAAAACGAAAAAAAAACAGAGGGCCTAAATCAGAATCTTGTGGCACACCACATTTTACCTTAGTATATATAGACAAACAAAAAAATCAACATTTACATCTACAAACTGATGATGGTCAGTTAATAAGACCTAAACCAAGAGAGAACTGTTTCCTAAATTCATCAGCAAAAAGCTTCACCAAGGTGAGGTAACACAATCAAGCAGTCACAACTCTGATCAGAGACCAGCAGTAGCTTGTTTACCAATGTAACCAGCCACATGTTTTGTTTGTTTGTTTTTTGATAAAAGTACATTTTCATATGATTATTAACCATAGGTTACATAGAGTATCCTCAATGCCTGTGAATGAGTTACTATTAAAAACAAAGTAATTCACACGAGCACATTAATCTTATAACTTCAAAGATTTTGTAAGAGTTGCCTCTATTAAAAAAAAAAAAAATTAATATTAAAAAATGAGTCGACATTTTCTGACCAAACAAATCAACAATGCAAGCAGTTTTTACTTCTGATTTTTTTAACAGACATTTCCTAGCCATTTCATATTAGTGGCACTTTTTCAAGTGAGTACAAAATAGATTCATATACTGTCACAGGCTTAAATCTGGGATTGACAGGGATATCCATCATCTATGTATAAAACGGTAAGTAAATCCTGTTACAAGTGATTGATGTTTTATTCTATTAATTGATAAAATGCCATGGACTCTTGGCTATACTCTAAAGAACATAACTTTCAATAATTCACTATTGGAGAATGAGTAGGTTGTCTGAAAGGAAAGTTGCTGTGTTCAGGTTATGTGCATTGTGTCTGAAGAAGTGTGGATTATTTTCTTCCCATTGCTATGATTTTTTTTTCTCATTTATGAGCAAGTCAACGTGGTTAGATTAGGTTTCTTTTTACACCCAAACTGTCATACCAACATCTGTTCATGCATATCATAAACATTTTAATTCATTATTTTGTGCAATAAACACTAATTTAGTAAGCAAACCAAAAGAGGTCAATAAATCATAGGCACAGCTATGATTGATAACGTCATTAGCTTTGAGGAGCTAATCTGCTACAATAGAGTTCTTGGCATCTGTGAAAAATGGACTATGTCAGATGTCAGTCTTTGAAACAAAACCATGAGTATTGTGGGATTTTACAATGTAGACATATTGTTCTGTGGGACAAAAAATTCATACTAAACAAAATTCTTAGCTCTCTGATGACATTGGTTTAGATTTTTCCAATGTAAATAAACAAACAAACAAACAAACAAACAAACAAACAAACAATAATAATCATAATAATCACTTTGTTATATTTTCAGTTGGAAATAATTATGTGTGTATGTATTTATTTATAATAATAATAATATTAATAATAATAATAATAATAATAATAATAAAAATAATAATAATAATAATTATTATTATTATTATTATTATTATTATTATTATTATTATTATTATTATTATTATTATTAATTGTAATAACCGATAATGAACGAGATTGTGAATACAAGTGGCTGAAATGAGCTTCCTTCGCAGGGTGGTGGGGCTCTACCTTAGAAATAGGGTGAGAAGTTCCATCATCTGGGAGGAGCTCAGAGTAGAACCGCTGCTCCTCTGTGTTAAGAGGAGCCAGTTGAGGTGGCTCGGGCATCTGATTAGAATGCCTTCCAACCGCCTCCTTCCAACTGGTGTGGTGTTTCAGGCATGTCCAACCAGGAAGAGAACTCGGGGGACATCCCAGAACATGCTGGAGGGTCTATGTCTCTCAGCTGGTCTGGGAACACCTCGGCGTCCCCCCAGAACAGCTGGAGGAAGTGGTTGGGGAGAGGGAGGTCTGGACCTCATTGCTTAGGCTGGTGCCCCTGCGACCTGACCCCGGAAGAAGCGGAAGATGAATGAATGAGTGAATTATTATTATTATTATTATTGTTATTATTATTATTATTATTATTATTATTATTATTATTATTATTATTAT
>JAOUQZ010000031.1:5872009-5891126 GCA_028564935.1 Neosilurus hyrtlii
AGAAGAAGTATGTCAGGATCTGGCACCTGCATCACACCACGATTGCACATATACAGAAGCTCAACAGAGAGAGAGAGCGGGGGGGAGAGAGAGAGAGAGAGAGAGAGAGAGAGAGAGAGAGAGAGAGAGAGAGAGAGAGAGGGAGAGAGAGAGAGAGAGAGAAGGAGAAAGAGAGAGAGAGAGAGAGAGAGAGAGAGAGCATATTATTAGGTACTATTGTACAATGGATGGTTCAACACAGTGGTCAAAAGCATGAAGTGTATTTTTTAAACTGTATTTATTAGCATAGTAATGTTTCTGAGATGAAAAATGTCTATCAGTTTCAAGTTTATTTGTCATGCACAGGTAACAATGAAACATCACTACTGGCAATGAAATTCTTCGAACCAGAGCTCCCTCAAAATTGCATTTAAGAAACAAATATTGCACATGAAAATAACATTGAGATAAAATATTAAGTAGGAATTAAAATGATAAGATGTAAGATGTAAGATGATGGTGGTGCCATCTGCAAATTTGATAACTGTGACTCCACTTTCTCTCTGTACTGTCCCTTGGCCATTTTTACTACATTTCTCAGACGGTACTGGGCTTTCCTGTACTCACATGGATCTCTGGATTTAAATGTCCTCGCTCTGAGTGCAGCGCACACCTCTCCGTTGACCCACGGCTTCTGGTTGGGATAAATCCGTACAGTAACCCGCAGTATGACATCATCAATGTGATTTATCATATCTACATAGACTTGCCATTATACTCTAATCAATTATTTAACTACTCCAAATGATATAAGTGAAATACCTCTGATACTATATTATCAGAGAACTTATTTCCCACACCTTGTGTCCCAAGCAAAGGTACTTCTGACAATCAAATTATGAAGGGGAAAGTTACTCATCCTCCAGTGTCTAATGTCCTTTATACTTTCATCAACTATATTACTGGTAGGAGGACTGTAATCCAGTTTTGTTGAATACTGTATAGCTGTGTGTTTTCAGCATAGTATAGCAGTTAAACATGAGACCTTGCATTATTATTTTTGTCACAATCCCAGCTGACTTCAAGTGAATGGCAGGGCACACCCTGAACAGGTTACTAAACTATCTCAGCACTAACACAGGGATGGACAACCATTCACATTTATAATTATGGGCAATTTAGAGTTACCAGTTGACTTAATCCAGTTGACTCTGGACTATGGGAGGATATAAGAGTACCCAGATGAAGCCCACATAGACACTGGGAGAACATGCAAACTATACAGAGAAAGGCATCAGCTGGCTGCAGGGTTCAAGCCAGAACCTTTTTAGAAGAGCTTCTGTGCGGAGCCCCATAAGCACTGAACATTGCTGATTGACTTGTGTCCCTGCCTGAGTTGATGCTGACGACGGGTATGGCGATGTATATATATATAAAACCGCCCAACAGACAATCACAGGGCCAACACACATACAACAATTTACACTCACATCCACACGGCAATTTGTAATAAGCTATTAGCCTAATGAGAATGCTTCTTGACTATGGGAGGTAACTTGAGTACCTGGAGGAAACCCACGCAAGTACGGGAAGAACATACAAACTCTACACAAAAAAACCCCACCCAGACGCAGAAACTTCTAGCTGTGAGGTGGATGAGCTAAAAGATCTGACACGATTAATTTAATTTAATTAAATTTTTACATAGCAAAAAACAGTGATTTTAACAGGGGTGTATGGACTTTAATATCATCTACTGGTGTCTCTAATGGCTGCCTAAATTTACAGGAAGTATAATTTGTATGAACAAAAATAAAAAAAAAATATGAAAGAATAAATGTGATAAGGAGATATATGTGTATACAAATGCAGAAAAGAGTGCTATGGATAGAAATATGGAGAGACACATTTGGCACTGTGTTGTGCAGTGGCAAGCGAAATTTACTGGTAATACACTGGCATATTGCTAACTTGCACTCATCTGCTATTTTCACTTTCACTGGTCAGAAATGAAGGCATCTGTGCTGGTGTAAGTTTAGTTGTACAACAGGGGGTGACATTTAAAATATGCTGACAGTGGGGATTTTCAAACACCCTCTGATCCAAATTTGTGCTGAAATTACTGTCCATTAAGGATCCATGTAATAGCAGCAGTAGTCAATCATGGGCATCTGTGAGCTTGTGCATGGATAAGACAGACGATAGTGCTTTCCTCTGAGCGTTTTATGCTGCCTTGTGGCACAGCATGAGCAGCAGTTCAAGAAACTAGGGCTGACTGGCTTCCTGTATTTTGAAGCAGGTATGTGTCAGCCATCAGCGTTTTTGTTTGGCAGCTGCTGTATGATGGGAGCTAACTGGTGAAAATAAATGAGCTACTACACCCAGCTAGTTACTAAGCATGATTGGGTGAATTAAGTGAGAATTAAGGAGTTGACAGGAAATACAGTACTATAAAGAAATAAAATGATACATTAGAATGTCTGTCAAAGCTAGTCAACTCAGTTACCCTGTGATTATGGCAGTTTAAGTTGAATGTCAGTTGCAGACAGATAATTACAGAACCAACCAAGGTTCCCTGGCTGTCATCGACATATAAACACTTGAATTAATGTTTTTTTCCCTTTCAGTACTAAAAGTATTAAAAATGACTCCAGTTTACTAAACTAAATAGCCTTTCTATAGAACGTCGAAATCCCACAGCCTGAAGCACAGGACAGGCTTTATATGTTCAAGGTCACTGTGCCATCGTCAAAGGTCACCTATGCAAATTAGGTACCCCACAGTCAGGTTTAGGTCACAGTGAGTGCCTATGCAAAATTTCAGAAAGCTATCATGCATATGAGCCTAGCAATGGCCTGGACAAAAATTCTGTCCAAGGTCACTGTGCCAAGTCAAAGGTCATATATGCAAATTAGCTACCCCAAGCATAGGTTTATGTCATAGGGAGAGCCAATACAAAGTTTCAGAAAGCTATCATGCATATGAGCCGAGCAAAGGCCCGGACAAATGTTATATGTTCAAGGTCAGTCTGCCAAGGTCAAAGGTCACATATTCAAAGGTCGCATTTAACCTTTCACACATTGTCACTATTAACAAAGATGACAATAATTTATATATTAAAAGGGACTCAGCATGTGCTTAATAATTTGTTGACAGACTTTATCAGTTTACAGGGAAAGGCAAATCTTCTGTCTGATGTCTTTTTTTTTTGGGGGGGGGGGGGGTTTCCTTTAATGCCAATAATATCTTGAAACTGAAGAATAAACAGGCATAAAGTAAACAAACATTTTCTAAGTCTCATAGAAATTACTAAAGTTCATGAGAAAACAGAAATAAATATGCTGTTATATTTTGCCAGCTAATTATTTTAGCATTTATATCGATGTGGAATATACAAGTGAAATTGAATCATTATGGAAATATCACTGTGTCGTTTCACTGTGTTTGAAAAGAATGAGAGGTGGTATTAAAAAATAAAATCAAGGAAATATGTACGTATAAATAAAAAAAGTGTAATAAAAAAATTAATGAGAGATAAATTATGTAGGAAAAAATAGACAGATAAAAGACACAAAAATATAGGGAAATACTGGAAGTCAGGAAAAGAGTGGGAGGAGAAGATGTATGGAAAGAGAAATAGCAAAAGAGGCCAACACAGAGAAAAAAATACAGAGTGAGAGAAATAGAAAAAGAGAGAGAGAAAGAGAGAGAAAGAGAGAGAGAGAGAGAGAGAGTTTGTGTAGTGCTGGACCGGGACACAATCCACGCTTCTTGCGCGCGCGTGTGTGTGTGTGTGTGTGTGTGTGTGTGTGTGTGTGTGTGTGTGTGTGTGTGACTCCAGGGTCTCTGCATGAGGACACGCAGGGACACAGGGGGTTAGGAGAACACAGCCGGAGGATAAGGGACACAGTCCGTTTGTCACAGCAGGGCCCAGTGACACACACACACATAGCTAGAAGACATACGCCACTCTGTATTACACATCACAGTCCAGACACGTACACACACAACACACACCAGAGCAAAAGCTGTGACATCATTCCAGTCACCAGAAAGTGTTTGCTAGTATCAGTTTAATACAGGCGTAGAATGCTGTTCTGCCTGCCATCACAGGTCTTTATAAACATGAGATGAAATGTAAACAAGGAGTGTGATGGGACCATTCAGCTCAGTGTGCTCACACATTTCAGCATCACCCAGGGTAATTCTGTGTCCTGGGGACTCCCTCAAAAAACAGATCTACTCATTTTAGCATACAGTAATTCTCTGCGGTGCTCAATAGCTCTTGATACAGGCAAAGAAACACACACACACACACACACACACACACACACACACACACACACACACACACACACACACACACTCTTTCTTCCATTTCTATTTCTTGATTGTATCACACTTGGGTTTGGGGCTGTTGGTGTACATTTTCCTGAGTGCTATTCTCTTGTTTTACTCCCCCTCCTGGCCTCAAGCTCTTTCCACCAACTGCTAGTTCAATTTTAACCTCAATATGCAAGCCTTCCCAATTAGCTCCTTCATGAGAGTGGGCCTTTTTTTTCCTGCACTGCCTGCTCCATTAGAGTCCTATTCAAACTCGAAAGGCATGAATCAGCTGGCATGGTGGGAAAGAGGACGATAAGGTCAGATAAGGCTGCTTGCCGTAACCAATAACTGCACATACTAACATATTGCTGTAATATTAAATTAGCCAGAATCTTGCTTTACACCTTTTGGCCAGTTTGGAGGGTCATCATGAGTCAGTATCGTATCAGTTTGAATTAGCCATGGCAGAATGTGGGTGTGTACACAAGAGCTAGCACACACGCATATACACAGCAGACCTACCCTATACAGCAGATTTTCTGGAGACACGCCAGAAGTGAGATGCAAAAGTATTGGGTAAAAAGATTATTGTATATAAGAATAAATACTGCAATCACATCCACTGGGTAGTATGTCCGCCTTACAGCAATGAAGTCCTGAGTTTGAGTCTGTAAAGTTAGCATGTACCACCAATGCTTGTGTGGGTTTCCTCCGGGCACTCCGATTATTCAAATCTACAATCCTACAATTCAAAGACATGACATTAGGCTAATTTGTTGTTCCAAATTGCCCCTAGGTGTAAATGCGAATGGTTGTGTGTGTTGGCCCTACAGTGGTCTGGTGAGCTGTTCAGAGCCTAGTTTCAGCTCCAGCCTCTCTTGGAGGACTAAGCAAATCGGCAAATGAGTAAGCGAGTGAGTTCAAGAATACTGGTCAGTGTGATGTTGTCTTGCATGCTGTGATAGAAACTTTCAGGACAATCACATTCAATGGAAAGAGAAAAATGCACTTAATTTAACACATTTGGCTCTTTAACCATGACCGAGGTTAGCATGTGTCACATATTGTAGTTATTTTCATGACCATCAGTTCCGGTAATAACCAGATGGATTGTGCTACGATTATGTAAAAAGATCTGGTTCATGTAATAAAAATAGTTTTTGTTTAAACTGTGGTTTATTTTATTCACAGGAGGATACTGGATAAAGGAGGATGTTGAATTTAATACAGACAGTCGTTATCATCACTATTGTGGGTCAGTTTCTCAGTTTGTTCATGAACAAAATCTTAACCATATCCATGTATCAATTTTCAGCAAACTTGGTGCTAGAGACTATTTAGGAGACTATTTAATTTCGGAAAGCCTGGGTCACAGGTGAAGGTCAAAGCAAGATCATAAATCGTTGCAGGTAGAGAGCTAATTACATAGAAACCGTTGCTAATAGATATGTAATTATGATGGGACACTAACAGAAAACCATATATGGACTTTCAAATGAGACAATTACCTTTGACTTTGAGTCACCTTGAAAAGTCAAACCCCGGCTATTTCATAAACCTTCCCCATCAGTGAACAAACCCCCCCCCCCCCCCCCCCCCACACACACACACACTAATTTTGTATCATTAAACCAGCAATAGTTATACCCCTTTAAATATTATAATTATAATAATAATAATAATAATAATAATTATTATTATTATTATTATTATTATTATTATTATTATTATTATGATTTGTTCATACAGTCTTGCTCAGTTTCAGCCCACTGGATGTTCTCTAGCAAATGATTGCTACCATCCAGTAAAGGTGAGGGAGGGATACCATATGTCTATCTGAGAGACATGACTGCGGGTGGACAGTCATGTCATCTTTTTCACTGAAAGAGCAGGCAATTATGTATTTTTGGACTCCTAATGATGAATGGCCATGGTACTGGTGAGATTCAAACTTGTGATCTTTCGACTATAATGTGTTACTGTTTCCTTTTATTCTTTTAATTAGCCACTGCAGCCAAACCTTGGGATATTTTTTGAAAATATCCAATAACAATTACTTGTAGACTCGGGCTGATATTTTAGATGTAGTAATAATCAGCTAAAACTGTTTTTGTTTCTGTGTTTCTGTGCGTGGTCACTCACATGAATTAGCCTCAAGGACACAGCATTAATACTGATTAATTCATCTTCTTTACGATGGAAATAAATTTGGTCTGTCTACCATTTAGGGTTTTCTTTTCTAAGTCAATTTGTTATTTCTGTTTCTTATATGGTGTTTTATGTGTAATGATTTACCCATGAATAGCCTGTTCCATATGTTATATCAGGAACTGAGCTGTTTCTTTTTATTTGCAACAAAACAAAGCATGTAAATACTACCATGTAGGTTTTGATTGGGTGAAGTAGCACAGTTATATTGAATTTTGGTGAAAATCCACAAAGCAGGGTTGCAATCAATTTGGAACTGCAATGTTGTTAAGTCTTTGCAATTAGCTACTTTATGCACAAAGAATGTTTATGCCATATATTAATATAATTGTTGTGCATTTGGAAACAAGTCCAACACAGAATAAACGTATACAACAATGAAACAAAGGTCTCTGAACCTCACTCAAAACCTCAGATAAAAACAACTGAGTAAATGGTTACAGATGAAGAATCTCACTTTTAATACTTGTAAATATTTTCAACAAAGGACATTAAAACAGTAAGTATAGTTTGTTAGATGTATCAGGGTCTAAAAGTAAAATGCGCAGTGTTTTGCTGTTGAGAACAAAGACTAATCAATGACTGGTCATTGCGAATAATAGTTATAATGTCTGCTCAAAATGAGCCAGCGTGGCAAAAAGATGAGAGTTATAAGCTTGTGACCGTAAGGTTGCCAGTGTGATTCTCAGGACACTTAACCCCGAAATACACCCCCCCGCCCTGCCCACCACAGCTCCTGTGCCTGGAGGTTGTGTGTGCTCACTACTTTTGTATATGGATGAGTTCAGTGCAGAGGTCAAATTCACTGCTCACTATTCACAAAGTGTGTGTATGTCTGTGCAATCAAAGAAACACATATGGTATTGTTTCAACAAACTGGAGCAACATCACAACATTTGTTGCCATGCATTTTCTATGAGTTGTGTTAATTTTTCACCGACATCTTGAATGGAATATCGAACTACTCCATAATGCCTTCTCTAGCACATCCCAAATGCTTTCTATTGAGTTAAGGTCAAGACTCATGAAAATGATTCCTCATCCTGAACCAGTCTTTCAATATTTTAGCCCCAATTTTATATCTGTGCTGTCAGGTATTGAACAACCTGCTCATTCGGTACATTCAGATCATCAGCTGACATCATTTTATTGCCACATAATACAGAATACTATGGCAATTACATACTGTAATCAAGGCTAAAGGGAGTCCAAAAATATTGGAGTGTGCAACTGTATTTATTTATTTATTTGCTTACTTACTTACCTACTTACTTTTTTAGGCTAAGCAGTGTATATTTATATTTAACAGAAATGAACAGGAGACAAAAATTTAAAGCCTTGATGTAAGCTTGAGCAAAATAAGCAAAATCTGAATCTGAAACTGAATCAATCAAATAGAAAGAAAAAAAATCAGTAAAAGGGTTGTAGTACAAGTATTTCTGAATAGCTTGCAAGATGTGTAAAAGGTTTAGAGCTAATCAATTCCTTACAAGACAATCAATTACAATACTCTAATGCAAACAGCACAATCTAATCGACTATAAGCCCTTAACTCTATCCCTATGTCACCGAAAACACATAATGTATATAATCTTCTAGAAAACATTTTCCTCTCTGAAGGAAAAGAGAGATAATCATAAACCAACAGCATATCAACCTCAAACAAACACATTCGCTGTAGCCGTGTAGTGTAGGCAGAGCACTCACACTGTGCTTTATAGCAGCCTACTCCACCCTGGAGACGGGAGAAAATAAAACACAGCATACGGTTCAAACCACCTTTGTGGAGGTAAAGCACCTCACGGCATGTCATAATATCTGCTGCCACACAGATCAATCTCAGGGAGGCACCTCTACTCCTCAGTTCTCTTTCACTTCTTCTCTGCCTCCCTATATTAGCTATTTTCTTTTGCTCATCTTAGTCAGGAAACATTGCCGCAGGGACTCGGGGCAACAGTCGAAGCTGCAGTCATTTAGAAATGCAGCCTCTTTTAGTAGCCAGGATTATCGGAATGTGCTCTTTCCTGATAAGTGGATTAATATAATATTTCTCCATATGACTGCGCAGGGTTGAGAGACATCAGTGAAACCGCGACTTATGAAGTTAGGAGCATGGCGTCTGCATTAGGCTTGAGTGAGAGTGTTACTGTATTTCAGCGCAAGGAAAGAGAACGGGAACTCTGCAGTCCTTTAATTAGCCCTGAGAGAGTAAACTTTCCCCTCCTTCAGCACATAACCACTGGCATTCTCTGTCTTAGTTGACCAAGATACATAGTAGCACTGTGTATAGGTAGATCAGTATAACAGAGCAATCTGCCCAAAGTAAGCGCTAGTGAGAAATGGAGCATGTTCATCCACACCTACATGAAGTTATACTATATTGGCAAAATTTTCTGGACAACTGAACATCACACCCATATTTGCTTTTTGAATAATCCCTTTGCTTTTATAATAACCTCCACTCTTCTGGAAAAGCGTCACACTAGATTACGGAGTGTGGCTGTGGGGATTTGCCCATTCAGCCACAACAGTGTTATGGAGGTCAGGCATTGATGTCAAGTGAGGAAGCCTGGAGCACAGAGTGAACAAATGAACAAAAGTGGATGGGTTACACCAGCAGAAAAACAAATCGGCTTCCACTTCTGTTAGACAAGAACAGGAATCTGAGGCTACATTCCCTACGGGATCACCGAACCAAGAGGATTGAGGGTAGTAAAAAGAACAGGTGATAGTTTTCCAAGTAAAACAATTATTATAATCTTCATTTAGTTGTTCCTCCACCGTACATATGTTTATATTTCATGTTTGTTGGTTGGTGCAGGATTTTTCTTATTCCCTTAAAAAAAAAGCAAACAGTTATCAATAAAAAATATAATAATAATAATAATAATAATAATAATAATAATATTGATAATAATTTGGATCTTAAAAAGAATGCACAAACAAATGTAATAAATTTACAAATGATTATAATGAATTTGAATGATGTTTGTAAGGAGAATATTTGGAAGCTTACTGTATTCATTTAAGGAGATAAGGAGGATAGAGGGCCAAATAAACTGAACCAAAATCAACAAAAAGTTAAATGGCATATTTGGTGGTGTATAAAATCATATTTCATAGTGAAAATATATCATAATGATTACAAATTAATTAACAAAGCAAAAAAACAAAAACAAAAAAACCTTGAATAATGCTTAATCCTACTAAGGGCGTAGTGGTTAGGGTGCTGGGCTCATGATCAGGAAGTCGTGGGTTGAAATCCCCATTGGACCCCACAGTGACCTCTGGGCAAGGTCTTAACCACAGGTGTGCCTCTGTCCACCCAGCAGTATAAATGGGTACCAGTAAAAATACTGGGGAAGTAGCCTGCGATGGATTAGCGTGGACTAGGAGTTGAACTCCTAGTCACTTCACGCTACAGAAACCGGCCTGATGAGCCAATAGGCTCAGGTGTAAAAAAGCTTACCTTACCTACCAGGAGCATGGGGAGGCTGGTGCCTATCTCAGTCAACTCTGAGAAAAGGCAGGGTAGGCGAAGGCAAGATACACCCTGAACAGCTCGTGAGAATCACAACAAGGCCAACACACACAATTATTCACACTTACATTCATACCTAGAGTCAATTCAGAACAGCCCATTTAGCCTAATGTGCATGTCTTTGGACTGTGGGAGGAAACTGGAATATCCAGAGGAAACCCAGCAACATGTGGGGAGAACATTCAAACTCTATAAACCAAGGACCTACTTGCTGTGATGCATATGTTCTAACCACTTCCCCAACAATGCTGTTCTATTATTATTATTATTATTATGATTGTTATTATTATTATTATGATTAATATTATTATTATTATTATTATTATTATTATTATTATTGTTGTTGTTGTTGTTTTTGTTGTTGTTGTTGTTATTGTTATTGTTATTGTTATTATTATGTTGAGTTAAAAATGAATATATGGAGAAGAGGGTCGGGTGGTCCTGGCACATCAGGCTGGTTTAGGCTCATCATCAGCTCAGGTACCTTTGCCCTTTCTACACGCAGACCTTTATACGCCCAGATAGTGAATTGAATTTCTCCCAGGAAGCACTGCCTAGTTGAACCCGGCAAGAACTTTTCAGAGAATATGAAGACTCCCCAGTACTGCAGCCTTCTGCATTGCCCAGACTGCCAAAAGGACTGTGCTCCTGGTAGCAAACCCGGGTACTCTTTTGACCTGCGTTAGTAGGTCACGAGATACCAAACCAAGGGCACCGAGAACAATGGGGAGTCAGACAACTGTGTACTGTGGATGCAAGCGAGACATTTTAAAAGCAAGGTCTGCATACTTGGTATGTTTCTCCTGAATCTTGCCAATCACATTACTGTCAAAAGGGACAGAAAATTTGATGATATAAATAAATTATTATTATTATTATTATTATTATTATTATTATTTTTATTATTAGTTTTATTATTATGTTTTCTAATAATATTTGATATGTTATTAGTTAATAATAGATATTTAACTTTTTTTATTTTTGAGTCTTTCAGAGAAGACTTGTTTCGCCTGCACTGCTTATTTCACTATCATTGAAAAAAAATAGGTACACAATGGCATGACAATTATGAAGATACTGTGAAAAAGTGCTTCCGATTTGCTATTGGAAAACAGCCAAAAAAATATTTATTTATGGGAAAAAAATATAAGAGGTGCACAATAATATGACGTAAATTAAACTCTGTAAAAGTTTAGTTTGGAAAGATGACTAGGTGAGGAGCAGTTGAGTTGCTCAGGCTTCACTGAAATGCAACAGAACAAATGAGGACAGAAAAAAAAAACAAGACAAAAAAAAATAATAAAAAATAAATATAAAAAACGACAGCCGGAGTGAACTAAAACATACACATTCATGCACCATGCGACAGGAAAGCCTGAGATCAGTGTGGTTAATTTGTATTTTAATTCTAATCTGAGATGACCACTGTAAAGAGTGATGACTGTCCTGGAAAACTTGAACAATAATTCAGTGCACAGACAGGCTTTTAGAGACTCTTTTTTAATGTTATATTCTCATATGAGGGTCACAGTTTCAAACAGTACAGAATACCGCAGGGAAGTGAGACAATGATGTCCCTGTAGAAATTTTCACAAGCTTTCTGAGTGGGTCATTATGTTCTTGCTTACCATTTCAATGATCTAAGTTTCGGTAAACAGTGATGATTAATAGAGAGGTCTATAATTGGTGGAACTTTTTTGATTTACCTTCCTTTCTCTGGAATTTTGACTCGGTGGACATTTGGGAAGTGGTCTCTTATTTTGTAGAGCTCATTGATGGTTGTCCTCTGCCTATGCCTAAGTTGATGCCAGTTTGCTGTTATGTATCGCTGAAGTGCATAATGACAGGCAGCAATAATCAATCAAATAAATAAATACATAAATACACACACAAATTTATTTATAAAAACAAACCCAACTCATAGAGGCTCATACACCGCGGCTCTGACTTGCACTGAATAAAAATAAATAAATAAAAACAACCCAATCTTACCCAGGTAGGCAGACAAATTTTCGCCAAGCAAAATAACACTAAACATGAACAGAAACACAGAACATGAACTTGTTAAACAGATAAATAAACAAGACAGGTCATACAAATTAACATGGACATCAGCTAGTAAAAAGCAGTGAAAAAATAACCCAGTGTTAATCTTTCCTGCTTATCTTCCAGATCGTAGTGGGGTAACGCAGCGAAGTCTCATTATTTTTTGTTATTTCCTACAAGGCTGAAAGTGATTTAGTCCTTAAAGGAGACACGGCACTCGTAACACCAGCCTCGGAAACCAATCAGTAGAGATATCTATCAGGAGCTCCTCCTTTGGTTGCCTAAATCTATACATTATTTGGCTTAAATCTGGATAACCTATGCTACACTACTGACATGAAAAATTTTAGCTCTGTGAGGGCAGTTAAGCATGTGTTTCTTTCCTGAAAAAATCTCCTCAAAAATCAGTCATTGATGTAAGAAATAAGGATTTTAGTCTGAAATATTAAATTAAAAAACAATAATAATAAAATCACATTTTGAGCAGTTTACAATATTTAAACATTCATTCAGGAAAAAGCATGGTACACCCTGAACAGCTCACCACTCCATTGCAGTGACAACACACACACACACACACACACACACACACACACACACACACACAAACACAAACAAACATTCATACCTAGGGGCAATTTGGAACAGCCAATTAGTCTGACGTGCTTTGGACTGTTGGAGGAAACCGGAGTACCCAGAGGAAACCCAATTCAATCTGATTTTTTTATTGCCATAGAAATTATCTGACAAGAGATAAAGAAAAGTTTCGCTTCTACTGCTACATTTTATAACACGAGTTAACAGATTTTGAAAGTTGAGCTATCAGCATGACATGCGCAGGTGCCTGAAAAAGAGCTATGGGAATTAACGTTTATTTATTTATTTATTTATTTTTTTCAAAACTTGACTCCTCATTTAAACAGCATTCATTTCATATTTGTTTGTTTGTTTGTTTGCTCGCTTGCCTTTGGTGGTATATGTACCTATGGACAGATGGTCGTAACAGCCATAAAAAATTAGGTCAACCTAATTTATGGAACTTCACTCAGCGCCCTTTATATGTGAGCAGCTCTACTAATAATATATAAATCACGACAAATAATATCAATAGCTAAGTCATTAAGTTGGTTTTCTACAATTACAACCAAGTGCATATGAATCAAACTGTGGCAGACAAAAGAGGAAAGGCATGCTTGAAGTACTTATTTCTGAATTCTAAAATGAGACGAATTATGGAAAAGAATCTGTTTAAGAGTGGTATAAGTAGCCCTCCTATGTGCCTTGTGGCAGAATTTCAACCTACTGGTAATTATTTTCTTATAACAGCAGGTCATATTTTTTTCTGTATTCAGCCTGTTTTTTTTGTCTTGAATTAACTAAAGGATTTAAGAATATTCTAGATGTGTCAATAAAAATTACAGGGGGAGCAACATACTTTCAATAATCCTATCATGTGAAGACCAAAGTTGTGCATACCCCCTTATTAAGATTGTTAGAATAAAGTGTAAGGTTGGGTTTGCAAAATGGCAGTGGATTAGCAGCCTGATTATTTGTGCTAATACTCACATAGGAGCATTTGTTCATTACAGATATCAGCTGTCAAGGCTCTGTCCATCACTTTTGTTAGACAGTTTTAGAACCACTTAGAACAATCAGGCAAAAAGAAATGAAGTCAACTGAGAACACATGTAAGCTCAAATATGCACTACATGTTTCTTCAGATAGTCTAAATCCAAGGATATGACCTCTGAACTCACAGCTGCTTTGAAATACCTGTGTATTGAAGGAGCAGGTCATACACTGGGAAAGCAGAGTAAAACGTCAGAGAGCGATAAACACACACAATGTGCGTTAAATAACGGTAGCTACACACACATAACACACACTCACACCAGAGGAGTGCAGTCCTGCTGTTTGGCCTTTAAAGTGGCTGATGGGGTCAGCAGGGCAGCACCAGACACCGGAGGAGATGGATCGATTTGCTGCTTGAGAGAATGGTCCAAGATAAAAAGAGAAGATAGTTCACTACCCATTACTACATACTACTATGTATCAAGCTGAGATTTGGTGCAAACTATTTATAGCAATCAGCCGCAACATTAACACCACCTGACTAGTCTACCAGTGGGCAGCACCAAGCTGCAATGCACTGTGTTCTGACTCCTTTCTATCATAGCCAGCATTAAGAGTTTCAGCAGATTGTGCTACAGTAAACACTGCAACAAGATAACTCATGTTATTTACTTCAACTGGTAGTGCTCATGTTTTTAATGTTATGGCTAATACTTAAAGTGCACATAATTAGAATTTAGAAAACATAGTATTCTACCTATAGTTGTTATCATTATTATTATTATTATTATTATTATTATTATTATTATTTTGCAATTGCTTAAGATAAATAACTTACCCAATAAAATCTCCCATATTTCATAGGTAAACTTTTTTCGACACAAGATGAAAATGGTTTTTCTAGAAGATAAACACATTATAAATAATGATAATTAATGTCGTCTAAATTCCAATTATATGCACTTTAATTATTAGCCATAACAATCTAATTATTATTTTCACACATAAAATCCAGTTTGATACATCATGTTTTAAAGATGACATTCTCCAAATGGTGGCTGTCATTGTCTATACATGCATGGGGGTGATTTCTGAAGGCTGACATTGCTCTATTGGTCATGTTGGATGGAACAGCGGCTTAAGGTTGGCTGGCCACCCAACATCACCATGCAACGAAATCACCCGATCCAGAAACATTTCCCTTAGCACTTCCAATGATCTTCGAGCTGTGTGCCGTAGCTCCATAGCTTGAGTGCAAATAATGATAAATGAAAACTTGTATTGAATAAAGTGTAATGTGTGTAAATAATAATTTGATTAATCTTTAGCCCTTTTTATAATTTACCTTTGAAATGTGGGATTTATTTTGGGACACTCTGTACTAATAGCTCCTGTCACAGCTCCAGAATAAAAAGCCCAAACAAACAAGCAAACAAAAAATGCTGTCTTTATTTGTTAAAGTGTAGAGGCATCAAGGGTACATTTTGTACATTTACTTTGAATCGTTTAAAGTTAATGTGAATGTAGTGTACCATTACAATTATTTAAATACCTCAAAGGCCACTCATGCATTTTTAATTACGTGTTAGAGTAATATTGTAAAGGTACACTGTGTACAAAATTCCAAGTCAAAAGATAAATAGTGCAAAATACATACCAACTGAGAGCTATCCAGGGTGTACTCTGCCCTCGCCCAGAGTCGGCTGAGATGGGTGCCAGCCTCCCCGTGACCCTAATTAGGATTAAGCAGTTCAGAAAATGAATGAATGACATACCAACTGAAAATTGCATTTTAGCATCATTATTTAAGAGTTAATTCATGAGTTGATTAAAGCTCTGCACCTTTAGTATGCTCTATAGTTCAGGTAGAAAAAAGTCCAATATTATGGTAATTTAAACATGCATTATCTTTTAAACCATGATTTGCCCAAGACAGCCTTTACTAAAGTATATAAACAGTGTATTGCCTGTTGTAGTTTCCATTTTACTACATAATTTCTCAAAGTAGGATCCCAGGGTTCAGTATTCTGTCCTAAATTCAATCATTATAATCTCCTCGCAGAAGGCAGATAAGGATTACTGGCATACTTTATTAAAGTGAGTAATTTAATATTAAAAATGCAGAATGCATTCAATGTGTCTGAGACTGTGAGCTTAAACTAGGATCCCCTATAGCAAAACATTTCTTTTATCCCCACAGCTGACATGGGATGAAATATTTCCTGGAGAGCATAACAGCACTGATCCTTTTAATGCAGACCATTTAATGTTTTATTATACTGTAAGGTTTACACAAGCATACCAACCAAGGAAGGGCAAAGTCTTCAGTGACAAATGAAGCCAGCAACTGCATCTTTTCCTCTGCTCATGCTGTGTCAAAGAAGAGTTATACACACTTGGAAGAAAGCATTAATTGCCCTGCTATATATACACTGATTGACTGGTATACACAGATTAACAGGTAAGAGAATAATCCTAATCGTCTCTGCAGGACATAGGGAGGATTTAACAGTCTGGAACTCCCACAAGCAGGTGTTTCTTTTTAACATTATTTTTTATTGTTATTTAAAGGAGAGCATAATATCATCTATATTTTGTATAAGTATACAAAATTAAGCACAAGTAATAAGTGAATTTACCTCTGTAGTACATCAAACAAACATTTACTTCAGATATTAACAGTGTCCGGACAAAAAAAATATATAATAATGTCCACACGTTGGTCCTCCTTTAGCCTTGCTTACAGCAGGTAATCGTCATGCCATTGTTTCAACAAACTTAAGCAACACAACATTTATTTCCATCCAGTGTTGGGTTCATTTTTCATCGACGTCTTGAATTGATGAAGGAAAAACTGAACCACTCCATAAAGTCTTCTCCAGCACATCCCGAAAACTTCCAATAGGATTAAGGTCAGGACTCTGGGGTGCCAATACATATGTGAAAATGATTCCTCATTCTTCCTGAAACACTCTTTCATTATCTGAGTCCCCATCTCATATCCTTTTCATCAGGGAAGTAAACATCCATTGATGTGATAACCTGCTCATTCACTACATTCAGGTCATCAGCTGACTTCATTTTATTGCCACATTAATGTTGTTGAGCCTCGACCGGACCAACTGGAGCAACAATACCATGGAGATTATATGCTGTGATCAAGCCTTAATGCACTCCATGAAAATATTACAGTGTGCAATTTATTTTTGGACGGGCAGTTTATATTGGCTAACATCTGGACACATAGTTCAATATAGATGCTATACCATCAATAAATAAAGCTTCTTGTTACATTTTCCAGTGGTCATGGAAGTAATTGTAACTTCAAATCTTTAATAAATTACACTGTTTAGAAATCCTAGTCAACCCCCACTCTCAAGGACTAACCTTTAGGGCAAACACTAAGATGAAGACCTGGTAGCTCAGGGTTACCAGAATGTAAATGCTGGATGAGCAAGAGGTCCAAAATGTTGCAGACGAGTACCCAAAATTGTTCCTCTGGACTATATCCATCCCAGTCAGTCAGATATTCTGGCGTGTGTTCACTCCAGTGGGAGTTAAGGATTACTTAGAGTCTGAAGGTGGGCAATTTGGGGTTTGTAGCTGGAGGGTGTTGTAGGCTGTAACTATGGGTTCATCCCACTGTGTAGATCAGTGAATTTTATTTTTGTGGTTTCTAGCCACATTTCAAACACTGTTACATGCACTCCAACACCTCTTCACTCTCACTCAACTGCCAAACCGTTTAATCTGATTAGGGGAACAGCAGGGTTCACCCTGAATTGCACACCAAACCGTCATTGGCCCACACACGCACAACGATTCAAACTCACATCCTCACCTTGAAGCAAATCAGATGTTCATTTAGACCGTGAGAGGAAACAGGAGTACCCAGAGCAAACTCCACACTAAAATGCCTGAGCCTGGGACTTGAACACAGGACTAAACTCTACGTTACCATGCTGCCTCCCCATACATGTTCAAACTGGCAAAAGTCAGAGGGACTAACATCCCATGGTAACAGGGATAGCTGGTATCTGTCAGATTTTTTTTCCATATTCCACACAAAAGTGAAACCTTGCCCAATCAGTCTGGTATTCTGAACAGAAGGTTCTGAAAAATCTTTGAAGAGATTTTAGGTTCAGACAGAACTAGAGAGGCAGTTGCTTGTTGTGATTCTAAAGCAGGTTATCTAGTTGGGGGAATCTACACACATCCTGGATGGGTTGGAAAGGGAATTGGTTTAAAAAGGGAACAACAACTATAAAAAAAAATAGATAGAAAAAAATGCTTTGCAGCTTAGCTATCAATTATTATTAGATCAAGCTTTTCTCTTTTGGAAATTGAGCATATGCATATATACAATGTATACAGTATCCATTGAAGCCCATCTGTGGGCAAAGGCTAACAACAGGAAAACACCCACATCCATTCATACTCTTGTATGACTGCATGTCTTTGGACTGTGGGAAGAAACTGAGGAGGAGGAGTACCTGGAGGAAACCCACGCAAGAACAGGTAGAACATGAAAACTCCACACAGAAACACCCTTACTAATCCTGGGACTCGAACCAAGGACCTTCTTTATTCTTTATTCTTCTAAACATTATATCGCCATGCCAGCCTATAGTATATGTGCGAGTTTAAAATTCAGACAATAGCCTCTGCATCCACATGCAACAACAGTAACAACAACAACAACACACACAGACTCTTGCACCTCTATCTTTGTGGGGACAATTAGTGATATTAGCAACTACAAATTGACATTATGACATATACATTATTTGACAGACGCTCTTATCCAATTACAATGCTAATTTTATTTATTTATTTTTTTTAAATACATCTGAGCAATTGAGGGTTAAGGGCCTTGCTCAAGGGCCCAACAGTGGTGACAGTGGGGATTGAACCGCTGACCTTTCGGATCGGTAACCCATCGCCTTAACCACTAAGCCACCACTGCCCTTTACCCCAAATTAATGCTTAACCTCAACTTTTAGCAGCACTTTAAGCAAAAGGAAATTCTAACCCAACACATAAATCAGGGTTTAACTTTTAAGCATCCCTTTAAAGAACAGAGAACCAGCCAATATATCTCCATTTCCCAAAAGTTTGTTCAAGTCCTCAATATTTAAGAAGTGCATACACACACACACACACACACACACACACACACAGCTGATCTGATATTTCCCTTTGAGTCAAAGAGACTACATATCATTCATCATTAGCCTTTCTTGGCAACTTTTTTATCATTGACATCTGCAGTGTGTCATTTCAACAAAAACAACAAGGCCAAAACATAGATGATTAAATTAAGCATTAAAGGTGGGTGTTAATTATGTTTATTTGTAAACAACACCTTGTTCTCTCTCTCTCTCTCTCTCTCTCTCTCTCTCTCTCTCTCTCTCTCTCTCTCTCTTACACACACACATACACATC
>JAOUQZ010000031.1:5896752-5907781 GCA_028564935.1 Neosilurus hyrtlii
ACTCAGGATTTTATATATATATATATATATATATATATATATATATATATATATATATATATATATATATATATATAAAACACACATCTGTACATACATTTCTATATTGCCTTGATTAGTATTCTTAGAAACGCATAGAACTCAAAAATTGCTCTCCTCAAAGGCATCTACTTACACTTACCTGTAAAAGGTCAGCAGCTGTGTAAAGTTACACCTGATTACAGGTACAGTGAAACTAATGACAGACAATTCTTTCCTGAATTCAGCAGCCTAATTGAAACTCACAATCACTGTCGCACTTACCTACAAGTGTCCAAACGCACATACATTCCTCGCTTGTGCACACACATGCTTTCATGAGTAAACTAACATGAACAAAGGTATCTTTATATCACCTCACTCAAAGTTTAACAAAATTACCTGCACTGGATGATCATCAAAAACCAGTGATGCATATAACATATCACATATTCATTACGCTTCTGTGTAATACAAGCATATTCATTCACTGTGTTTCATGTTCATAATTAGACCAGGTATCTGAGCCTCTTTAATCCCTATTATTCTCATGATTCTGAGTCCCTGAATCTCACACTCCTGTCAACACTGAGCTCATCACCCAACTGATAACCTTTACCTTTAGAACAAAGGGAAGAAGAGACTATGCTGGATGATTGACTGGCTGAAAACACACACAAAACTCAACTGCACTGCCAAAATGAATAAATACTCCCTAAAGCACATGACAAGTTGTTTAATTTTATTGGATGCCAGGAATAGCAGTAGTGAACATCCCCTCAGGATGAGACTAGAATGGACGGGGTGGCGTTTGACCACCATAGTGATCCAGCGATTTACATACAGTAAGAAAGGGCCTGTAGCCCGGAGGACAGAGGAAAGGGTAATGGGTCTGTCCTTTTGATTGTAAGATACTAATTTTTTTGGATCCAAACAAGCAATAATAGCAAAGTAACAGAGAGGATAGGGTGTATGAACAGAAACTAGGTCAAAATCTTTTAGTTGTAGTTCCCTAGAGTGAGAGAAGCCCCCCTAGACCTGCTAAAGTGAATAATTAGGGGACAAACACACTTAGCTGTGCTAAAAATCGTATTATTATAAAATTAATCTGAAAGCCACCAGTGGAAAATAGCACCATATTTTTATGTATAGTGTTGATTGTTTAAAAAAAGGTATGCTATTGGTTCTTTAACCCTCACAGGAACTTGGGATATGAAGCATGAGGCAGGGCAAAGATTGGCCAAATAAGAAGTGACAGTGTGTGAGTAAGACAGAGGGCGGGTGGGACAGCAGGGAGAGCAGGACAGCCATATGCCCTGTCCCTCTGGGGCTTCTGAGAAGAAAGAGACGAGGTGACGCACTACACCCTCTCTTCTCTGCAGGAACACTGGAGCATGATCAACAATTCCCAGCAAACGCACACACACACTAAAAAAAAAAAAAAATAAATAAATAAAAACCAGCCGCAGGAGAGTTCCTTACCTCACATGGATACATACAATGAAATGAATGGGCAAAGGATATTGAAATATTGCAGTGGCTTAAAAAAATAGCTCAATGTTAAATGGATTTAATTTATTTCATTTACTTCGCAGTTCCTTACTGTGCTTTAAATAAAATGTAGCATTATGCAAAACTGTGGCAATGATTAGATTAAGACAGCTAGAAGGCAAAATAATACATACTAAAATTTTGGTTTAGATATTTTTTTTCTTCGGTTTATGTGCATTGTTGCACAGATTATTACAGTCGAGTACAACAGCCCTGTTTCGATCTACTAGTGTGCAAAAACACATAAGCATATAAGTGAAATCCACTTGCAGTGAGCAAGCTTTTCTCTTAGACCATGGGCTAATGTGTGGCCTCATTAGCACTGATTAAGTCCATTAGCTGTTTGTGTATTGTTACACTAGAACCACAGACTCTGCATGTCTGACTCGCCTCCACATCTCTTCCTCCTCTCCCCACTTTGATTAAATAATAAATGATCAATACCCACATAGCAATCGGCCCTGTGACTTAGTGCATCCATCGATCGAGACTGGGAGCCGTGATGAAAAAGGGCCAGCATGACAGGCTGCATCGTCATGCATCAGCCCACCTCCCTCCTCTTCCCCCCACCCCTTCACCTTCAGTGGGCCACTCAGGAACATCAGCAGCCATTAGTAACTCACTGTAGCAGCCCTCCTATTGCATTCCACAAGGTATATGGGTGCTCAAGTGTATCTCCTGGGAATAATGCATTTTTCTGGTGAAAATGGTGCTTCTCCACATGGATGAGCCTAAAAGGTGAAGAGATTAGGATTTGGTCTAATGGATAGTGAGGCATGATTGATGTGATTTGTACTCTGGTAACATTAAGAAGCAGAAAAAATAATTTTCATCTTTTTCCACCCCTTGCTCTTTCTGATTTCGTCCTTGACAACATGTTGTAAATAGCAGACTATCATTTCACATTCTTTGCTGCAACCCTCTTCAATGACTGGCTGATTTAAGACATATTTATCTTAAAATCCTCTCATCTGGCTCATGATTGATTAGCAGCTGATTAAAGCACAGTGATGAAGTCTACACACAAACTGAACCAAGATACAGATATATACACATTCTACTGATTACAATCTGTCACTTTCACTCTCTTTCACTCCTCTCTAACACACACACACACACTCACAGGCAGCCGTAGAATAACATCTTGCCATACATCCACAAGCGATAACGCATAAAAACACATCAAAGAAACTTGATATTAAAGTCAATCATGCTGTAGTATTTATAAACAAGTTCTTCTTCAACTTCCTGTTTTTGGGCGGACGTGTTAAGCAGTATGCCACCATTAGCTTTGCAAAGTCGTCCTCAAATCTGTTTTTCAAAAGCAAAGAAAAAAAAATTCACATTCGTATGTCTCATAATGATTTTTATTCTGCTCACATGTCCAGATCCTGGCATTTTTTTAACAAGTTCAGATGTTAAAATGCTTGTGTATGTTTAATGGTATCACTGAATATACTTTTACTTTTTTTTTTTTTTTTTTTTTTTTTATTCTCGGGTTCACGCAGGTCAACAATTACTCTCATTTTGTGTTGAAAGCTGTTTTGGTTTCCCCAAGCAAATGGATGACAAATTGATTTTACCTGTGCAGCTCTATAATTATAACCCAGGGAAACAGACTAGGTTCAAAGCCAACAACAGAGTTCCTTGAGAAATCTGCAGTTATGCCAAGTTTTTAATGGGTGACAGTTCTAGCTTAGTCAGTAATTCATTGTAGAGGACATTTTTTGGCACTTTGAGCTGTGCAATAAAACTCACTTACTAAACCACTTAATCCTATTAGTGTCTCAGGGAGACTGGAGCCTATCTCAGCCGTCACTGGACGAAAGTGGGGTACACCGTGAACAGCTTGCCAGACCCTCACAGGGCCAACACACACACACACACACACACACACACACACACATCCATTCACACTCACAACTATGGGCAATTTGGAACAGCCAGTTAGCCTAATGGTTTTGGACAGTGGGAGAAAACCAGAGTACCCAGAGGAAACCCACACAATCATGTGGAGAACATGCAAACTCTACACAGAAACACCTGAGCCAGGGACTTCTTGTTGTGAGGAGGACGTGCTAACCGCTACACCACTGTGCTGCCCTATATATGCTGCTATAAAGGAATTTGCCATTATACTGTTAGCAAGATCATACTAGCATGTCCACCCACTCATCTCATCCATAGTGTGCATGTGTTGTGGCTGCATCCAAGTTCATGCGGCTGGACTCCAGACTCCCAAGATGCACAGCAAACCTCACAGGTGCCATGGAGCACAACACAGTCGAGCCTCATTACTGCAATGATAATCCAGTTTATATAAAGGTTTGGTTTGTGTACTTTTGATGTGTAGTATTATATTTAAAAAGAATGCTTGTGGTTGAATCATCTCAAACCTTGCCTTCTTCTGTAACCTGTTTAGTGTTTTAGGTCTGTTTGCCTGTGTTATTAAAGTAAAATCTCTTATTGCAAATTGCCATGGCATTGTTGCTTCAGTTGGTCATGTCGAGGCTCAGCAGCATTATGTGGCGATAAAATGAAGTCAGCTGATGACCTTAATGTACCAAATGACCATGTTATCCCATCAATGAACCCCCACCACCACCCCCCGACCGCACGGGCATGAGAAATCATTTTCACATATGAACTGGCACCACAGAGTCCTGATCTTAACCCTGTTGAAAACCTTTGGGATGTGCCAGAGAAGACTTTATGGAGTGGTTCGATTTTCCTGTCATCAATTCAAGATGAAAAATGGGCCCAACTCTGGAAGGAAATAAATGTTGTGAAGTTGCTTAAGTTTGCTGAAACAATGCTATGGTGATTATGTGCTGTGGTCAAGGATAAAAGCGGTCCAACAAAATATTAGAGTGCAGGGTTTTTTTCAGTCCGGGCAGTGTATTTAAAAGCTTCGTCACACATGACAATATGTGCAGTTTATAGTTAGCGGACAATAGAACGCGGATTAGTTTTGACCTTTGGATCAAGCTGTAAAACTTTAAGCCTTACTTTTAAGCCATCCTGCATTACAAAATCGTTTAAATGCCTACCTTGTCTGCAGTAGTACTCTGTTTGCTAAAGAATTGGAATAACTCAATAGCCATAACAGATAAAAAAAAAAGCTGAGATGATTAAATAAGCTCTGTATAGGGTCTGGGATTTTGAAGACAGGGGCATTGGGCCAGAGTATGCAGCAGAATGTTTTTCTCTCATTTTCACTGTTACGGAAGATAATATGCATACAGACTATACTGTATTTTTTTTTTTTGTTTGTTTGTTTTTCTTTTTTTTTCTTTTTTTTGTTTGGTGTTTTTTTTTTGTTGATAGCCCATTCTAGTTAAATATGCCATGGCTCTGTATCTTCATAGTGATACTGAATGGCTCTTCAAGCACAATAACTATCAGCTATTCTAGTGGCAATGGTTTCTGTAGCATAACTGAGGCCACACATTGAAGTTACTCTGGCACCTGAAAGCATACCGAAAGTTTTGCAATGGTTGCGACACTCATGCCTGTTAATACTCTGTCTATGCAATTGTTCTGTGCAGGCAAGACAAAAAAATTCTCACTGGGGAGTTAACCACTAGGCACAAACCAGGTGCTTCAGAGGTTTTGCCTTGTCAGCTCGAAGCATTGTTGTGTGTATCCTATCTAATGATGGATGTAGCTGCACTTTCCACATACTAAGGATAAGGTGGATGAGAATGGTCAGAAGATAAGTCATACATGGATCCAGACCCATTGTCTTGAAAGGTGGCAACAATTCTTCTTATCTACATAATAAATTATATTATAATTATCAATTATTCATCAAAGAGAGGCAGTAGTGGCCCGGTGGTAGGGTGCTGGATTACTGATCTCAAGGTCGGGGGTTCAAGCCCCACTATCAACGGGTTGTGACTGCTGTCCCCCAGTGCAGCTAACTGGGTTATCACAGGCCAGCCATGTCTCTCACTGTCTATGGTGAGAGACATGTAAAAGAACCATTGCTGACTTTGAAGAGTAGGCTGCATAGCCGTCAGAAGGATTCTGCCCTGTGATGGTCCAGGGTGTACTCTGCCCTCGCCCAGCCTCCCCGTGACCCTAATTGGAATGAATGAATGAATGACTTATCCACCAATGGTGGAGTAGATGTCACTGTATAGTCCCAGAGACAGAACATTGAGGTCCAGCCAAACCTGATGTGCCTTATTGTTAAGCACATTAAAAAGGGATTTTATATCATGACAGACGCAGGTGAGCTCCGAGCGTACACACAAGCACGTTTTGAGTTATAGTGTGCCTTTGAAGCCCATTTCGAGTTTACTTATATACTACTTGGAAACATTAAGAAAAGTAAACTAAATAAGATTTTTTTGTAGTTTATATTTACATATTTGAACCATGACAAAGACAGGTTAGATCAGCTCTGTGAGATCGGAGTTAATAGCATGATGTAGCTAATGGCGTCTTTGGAGTCTAATCCTCAGAGATTAGTATATACTGCATGGAAAGTAAATTCTGCTCCATAAATGTGGGATTTCACAACATTCTAAATATTACTATGTGAAAATACAAAAAAATCTTAATAAAATCTTCAATGAGATTCTTATGGATTAAAGCATGATAATGATGACACCATCTGCGCCAAGTGACCGTAGCAAACCGTATCTGTCTTTCTGATTCAAGCATTATTTACTAAGAATAATATATATGTATTGCGCTATTGCAGTGTAGTATATATAATTATACAATGCTAGAAAAATAGGTCTTTGTCATTTCTTTGTACATTAAAGCACAGTGAACTTTTCTTCTCATACCCCAGCTTATTAGGAAGCTGGGGTCAGAGCACAGGGTCAGCCATAATACGATGGCCATGCAGTGAACTTCAAAATAACCAACCAAAAAGCTAAAAAATAATTGAAACTTGTGCACCAAATGTTTCTTTTTTTCCAAGAAGAATGGTATACAATTATCCCACCCCAGAAAAAAGAACACTTTGAAGAAATCACTGAAAGTCTAATATTACCTTGACATTCATGTCCATAAAGGGTGCGTGTAAACTTCTGACCACAATATCAGAAGAACAATATATATAATATCTGTTTTTTTGTTTTAAAAATTTAGGTCACAACTGAAATCAATAAACTTGATCCAGAAGTCATGTTCTTAATGTGGCTGTGGAAGTCTTTTCATCTAGTCTTGCAGAGGGCATTTTATATCATTAATTAATTCATTTATTTTCTAAGCTGCTTAATCCTAATTAGGGCCGCAGGGAGGCTGGCACCCATCTCAGCTGACTCTGGTCGAGGGCAGGGTACACCATGGACACCCCGCCAGGCCATCACAGGGCCATAACTCACTTCATGTGTCTTAAGTTTAGGGTTTACAATGTGCCCCTAATAGCAAGGTTCAGGGCTCGAGTCCTGGGCTCAGGAGTTTCTGTTTGGAGGTTGCATGTACTTCCTGTGCTTGTGTGGGTCTCCTCCAAGTACTCCGGTTTCCTCCCACAGTCCAAAAAAACATATTCATTAGGCTAACTGGCTTTTCCAAATTGCCCCTTGGTGTGAGTGTGAATAGTTGTGTGTGTTGCCCTGCGATGGTCCAGCGAGCTGTTCAAGATGTACTCCACCTCCGCCTGGTGTCGGCTGAGATAGGCTCCAGCCTCTTAACAACCCTAATAGGACTAACTGGTTCAGCAAAAGAGTGAGTAATGAGTGAATGTAAAATGACCTAAATATTATATAATTTTTGAAGCAGAAGCATCACTTTTGTGGTGGGTGAGTTGGAAATCTAGGGAGAAGAATACTGGAATAAGGTCACCGGTGAACAGACCAGTCTAGCAGAATTTAAAGGGCACAGTTACCTGATAAGATGTACTATATAGATTTAGGCACTGCCTAAAAGAGGAGCTCCCAATAGATGTCTCTACTGATAGGTGTCTGAGCCTGGGTTTGCTTTTCATGCCTTTCCTTTCACATCCGATTTCTGCTATCATTTGTGTCATCTGTCTTTTTAGTTTAAGTATCCGTTTAACAAGTTGATGTTCTGTCAAGCTTCTGATTTTGACATTTTCTTCAGTTAGGTTGTGTTTTTTATTCTGTATGAGTCTGAGTGGTAGTCTATCTTTTGGTGTGTTTTTTTAATTTTTATTTTTATTTTTTCCCCAGATTAATTATTAATCTTAATTATTAATCTGGGATGGCCTGTCGAGCTGTCCAGGGTGTACTCTGCCCTCGCCCAGAGTCGGCTGAGATGGGCGACAGCCTTCCAGCAACCCTAATTAGGATTAAGCAGTTCAGAAAGTAAATGAATGAATTGATTTTGTTTTGTAGCTTGTTTTTAATTGCTGTCCATCGTCAGGCAAGTGAGTGATACATAACAGCCAATCAGCATCACCTCAGCAATGCAGAAGCCTTGTTGGGATTTCTGTAGTGGGCATGCGTGGACACCAGACAGACATATGCTAACTATCCAAGCCATATAATATGACTATAGTGCTCCACTTGGGAGCTTTGGTACAAAGTGGTAAGTGTTTACAGCAGACTGAAACAAGGTAGTGACCGGATATCAAATACCAATGGCTGGAAAGCTCTTAATTTGGAGCACTATTTTTTAAGGTAATCATGGAAACATTTAACACTAAACATTTGAAACAGTGTGAATTTGGTGAGAAGAAATATAATGAAGAAACTTTGTCATGGGTGGAGGAAGAGAGAGAGAGAGAGAGAGACTGATATTTACTGGAAGGTAACTTGGATGAAGGTGGGTATAAAAGCATGGTAATTTTTTTCAGAAATTCGTTTAAAATTTTACATTCGTACATATTTTAAAAGTACGGTTTCCTTATGAGTGAATAGTTGCCTTTTAGATGAGCTCAATTTCAAAATGAGGCATTAAGCAACATGATCCAGAAGGATAAGCATAAATCATAAGTACTTCACTTCAGTACAACATTCATTCATTCATTTTCTAGGCTGGTTCATCCTAATTAGGGGTCCCGAGGAGGCTGGTGCCCATCTCAGCCGACTCTTGACGAGGGTGGGGTACACCCTGAATAGCTCCCCAGGCCATCGCAGGCCAACAGCTCGCCAGGCCATTGCAGCTAACATATATCACACTCACTATCATACCCAGGGGTGATTTGGAACAGCTAATTAACCTACGGTGCACGTTTTTGAACTGTGGAAGGAAACCGGAGTACCTGGAGGAAACACACGCAAGTACAGGGAGAACATTCGAACGCCACATAGAAACGCCCGAGCCCAGGAATCAGACCCAGGCCTTCTTGCTGTGAGGCGGACATGCTAACCACTACGTCACCGTGCCACCATTTAGTACTCCAAGTACAGTAAATAGCAAATACTTATACAAATAAAGAGCATTGTGTCTGGCTGCCTTTTGCTTAAACTTTAGTAAGCAAATGCTCCAAGTGCTTGTTGACATGTCCAGCATATACACATACACCTACCTTTTAGCAATGACCTTTTAGCCATGACCATGAAGGAATCAGTGGATGGATGGAAGTATGGATGAATAAATGCAAGTGACCAGAATAGGATTTTTTTTATTCATTTATTTATTTATTTTTACAGCTACTTAAACCTCTCCATCATAAGTAAGCATTTAAAAGGGAATATAATATAGAAGTTGACGTCAAAAACCACAGCTTGAGTGCAGAGACTGAAAGAGACACTGATGACAAATGTGATCAATATAAAGAGTGATGTGATTAAGGTTGAGGTGAAGTACATTTGAACACTTACACTGAAGTAGAACTGGATCCGGTGTCTAAAAGCATCTCATCATCTTTTAGACACCTGAATGTGTGACAGACAGACTAGGAAATGAATATAGTGATAAAGTTTGCTGGCACTTCCTGCAAGCAGAACTTTCTGTGATCTCAATCAGACACCACATCCTGGCAACTTAACAACTGCACAAATTAATCCATTTACCAACACAGTAGTGTACTTTTTTACTTACAAACGTAGTCTAAGATTCAACCACCAATCCCCATGTAATTCTAAATTCATTTAGCATACAACAGTCTGAGTCCACTATCATGTGGAATGCTGATACGTTTGCATTTACCCTTTTTGTTTTACTGATAACTGGATTTAAGGTGCTTAATATGGGAAATTTAGAGTAGCCAGTTGACCTGATGGGCATTTCTTTGGACTATGGGAGAAATCTGGGGTACCGAGAGACATGCACAAGAAGAACCTGCAAACTCTACACAGAAAAGACTTTTTCAGTCATGAATTTCATACCCAGAACCTTCTTGCTGTGAGTTGACAAAACCACACAGTTACTATGCAACCTATGGGTTTTACCCATAGACAATTTCAGAGATGTTTACTAGTGGAAAATAATGTTGGGTCATAAATTATATAGTAAATAGCAAGACAAAGCTTTTCTTTCCAACTCCATTAAGCAGACCTACCTGAATTACACCTGGATTATGATTATGGGGGCATGGAGGTGGGTTCAAAGTGTGTGGCCGGGTGCCTCCTTTCTGTGTGGAGTGTAAATGTTCTGGTTTTCTCCCACATATTAAAGACATGCAGTTTAGATGACTGAGTACTCCTAATTTCCTATACATGTGAATGTGACTGTGAATGGTTGTTGTGGGATGGCCCATGTAATGGGCAGCCTACCCTGTAATTTCTCCCTTCTGGGGCCAGACTTTGTGTCCCACTGTTTCTTTGCCTCTGTCTTTGTCACAATGTTTTGCTAGTGTCACATACTCCAATGGTGTCACAGAGAGGGGAACTTATATACCTCTTCTTCTTTCGGCTGCTCCCTTTAGGAATCCCCACAGCAGATCATCTTTCTCCATCTCGCGTTGTCCTCTCCCTCACTGTCACACCAATCACCTGAATATCCTCTATACATCTTTACATCTTCTCTTCGGCCTTCCTCTTCTCCTCCTACCAGGCAGTTCCATCCTCAATATCCTTCTCAAAAAATCACAATCAATCAATCAATCAATCAATCAATCAATCAAACAATAAATAAGAAGTCATGAGATTTATGCTAGAGTGTGTTTCCACCTGATGAGCTTGATGTACTGCTTCTGGTTCCTCTCTGTGCCAGCCCTGATACCTGTGCAGTGTGTATCCTGTCTCTTGCCTGTCTTAGATAGGATTAGCTTCAGCTCATCTGCAACTCTGACAGATAAGCAGCATACAGTGGCTAATGGATAAATGGATGTGCGTATGGACGGGTGATAATTATCATAGAGATCTCAGGTTCTGCTGAATACAAGATAAAACAAGAGCTGAAACAGAAGTGGAGGGCTAGAACGCATAAATGGAACTATACATTATACATCTGTGTGTCACATGAACCACTCAGTCACTTATTCATTCACATCAATGCATTCTGTGAATTACACACACACATATTCATTCATTCATTCATCTTCTGAACCGCTTATTCCTAATTAGGGTCGCGGGGAGGCTGGCGCCCATCTCAG
>JAOUQZ010000031.1:5913613-5930717 GCA_028564935.1 Neosilurus hyrtlii
TTTTTTTTTTTTTTTTTTTTTGGACTGAGATGCTGGTGACATAGTAGTAAACATGTCCATCTCACATTAGGAAGGTCCTTGGTTGGATTTCCGGGCTCTGTGTGGAGTTTGTATGTTCTTCCTGTGCTTGTATGATTTTCCTCCAGGTACTCCAGTACAGTTGGAAGACATGCACATTAGGTTAATTAGCTGTAAATGGAAGGTGTGGATGTATGTGTGAATGGTTATGTGTGTGCTCTGTGATGGTCTGGTGATGATAGGCACAACCTCCCAGCGACCATAGCCATAGGATTAAGCAGTTCAGCAAATGAGTGAGTGAGATGCTTCTGTAAAGGTTGTAAGCTCTTTTAATAAAATGAAAAAAAAAAAAAAAAAAAAAAAAAATGCTGATTTTATGATGACATCCAGATGCTTGTGCATGTATGAAACAAATATTTCCAAAATTATAAACATATAATATTTACATACCTTATATGTGCTTATTTATACACTTATATATACACTTATAAACTACACTTAAACTATCTTGGAAACCTCTCCTTAACTTGCAACAATACCTATGTTAGTCCAGTAATGCAAAGGCTACCATTAGTTCTTATGGGAGATCACTTCAGTTCATGCTGTCTAGCAAATTTATCAGACTTACACAACATTCATTCATTCGCCGAGCCACTTAATCCTATTAGGGTCGCGGGGAGGTTGGAGCCTATCTCAACTGACTCTGGACTAAGGCGAAGAACACCCTGAATAGCTCCCAGTCCATTTACAGGGCCAACACACACACACAGACACACACACACACACACACACACACACACGCAAAACCATTCACACTCACATTGACTCCAAGGGGCAATATGAAACAGCCAATTAGCCTAATGTACACGTCTTTGTACTTTGGAAGGAAACCAGAGTACCTGGAGAAAACCCACTGAGGCACAGGGAGTCCAACCACACACAAATGGCACTCATAACAAATGATGAGTATTCAAAACCTTATGACTTTGAGTTTGAACATTCAAGGTCACTCAGGGTCAAAGAGAATAGTTTCAGTTTATATGGTTTCCTATCAATGTTCCACAGTAACAGCATTTCTATTGGCACGTGTTTCAAAGTTATCATTGCTCAAAGTCGCTTGACCTTGATTTTGGCCTTTTAAGGTCAAGGGTAATTATTTACATTTACATATACAGCATTTGGCAGACGCCCTTATCCAGAGTGACCTACAATTATCATTTTTTATTTAACTGAGCAATTGAGGGTTAAGGGCCCAACAGTGGTGATATTGGGGACTGAACCGCTGATCTTCGGATCAGTAACCCATCAGTAACCACTAAGCCACCACTGCCCAAATTATGTCATTTGAAAGCATGTGTATTGTTTCCTATCGGTCCTTCTTTGCATATTTCAGTTTATCTCACTTTGTTTTAGTTTTAAAATGCAAAACTAAAACTTTGTGACCTTTGTTTTGGACATTGGCAAAATCAAATCAGACTCAGTTCAGACCAGACTTAATTTGGTGAAAATCCTTGAACAGGTGTGGTCAGGATTTTGGTCAGCCAAAAAGCCAGACTGACAAACAAACAACTAAACAAACAAGAAAGTTTCCCACAGGACTTCTCCTTTAATACTCGGAAGGATATTTCTCAGACATTTCGCTATTTGCCCAGTCTTCTCTGGGTTTCAAGTATCTCTTCATTCCAAGATTATTTTGCACGTAAGACCTCACCCTCTAGCACTGAAATCAAAGATTACACTTACAGTTTGTGTGCAAAGGATGCCTTCTTCTGAACTTCTTCTAAATCTCTGATGCAATGTTTTTTGCAGAATCATTGCATTTTTCCTGTTGAAGCTGTTTGACAACATTATTAGTGCTTTCAGATAAGAACGAAAGCGACTCCAAGTTGGAAAGCATCACCTTTGTGCTTGGCAAAACATTTCTTATTTCATATCCCAGTTCTGCCCTCACTGTCTATCGTTTCCCTGCTACTGGCTCTCTGTTGATAAGCACTCCCAGATCAGATGAATTAATGGTGCAGCCATTTTACAATCTTGATTTTTTCATCTCTCTCTCCCTGTTCCACTCATATAACACTCAACTCCAGTCGTTTTTAAAAGCACACCGCACCAAGAAGCTGATATTTTGCAGGAACATTAAATTCCATGGTTCATTGCAAACCCCCACATGTTGATCTCTCTCTCTCTCTCTCTCTTTCTCTCTCTCTCTCTCTCTCCCTTTCTTTCTCTGTCTTTGTTTCTCTCTGTGTTCCTGTTCTTCTTCTTCATCTCCCCATCTCTCTTTGTCTGTCTGGTAATGGAATGATGGGTTATTCTCATTCACACATCATTGATGATGATTTGCAGTGAGATGACCTCATGACATCCATCACCTTACTCTCATCTCCACGAAGATTAGCCGCTAAAGCATTGGCATGACCAATATTCCCTAGAAAGCTGAATTGCACACATTTGAACTGCTTTATTTAGCCTGTCGTGTTCACTACCTGCCCCTTACTTTAGTGTTCCCGGTCCAAATTGACCGGTCTGTTTTGAATTATCACAAAAACCATTTTTCACCACCAAATTTTTATTCAATAGTCTTTAGCTGTGAACAATGTCTCAAAGTAGTGTTTAACATGAATTTATAGAATTATACAAAAAAATAACTGCAGTGAAAATACAAATAGGCACTTAAAATGTATTACAAAATGAACATGTAATGTAAAAAATAAATGGAAATACCAAAGACCAAACTCAACACAAGTCGTGTGTGTGTGTGTGCGTGTGTGTGTGTGTGTGTGTGTGTGTGTGTGTGTGCATGTGAATTCATGCAGATGAGTGGCATGTGACACTCAGGTCAGAGTGGCCTTGCAAACATAGGCATCACATTTGCAGCATCTCAGGCTTGTCTTGTTGTCTCTAGGGGCACAGAGCTCACGGCGCTTCCTTTTCTGCCCATGTCCTTGTTGGGGGAGAGCAGCCAGGGCAGCGGCTGTGGCTGAGGCTTGCACACTCCTAACCAGACTGGCAGAGGCTGGTGTGTGAGGAATTTGCTGGCGCTGTTGCATAAGAGGAGTCACCAAAGCTTTCCCCAGCTCTGCCAGGAAAAGTCTCCTCTTGAAGCTCTTTTCCTGATTCCAGGTCTTTATGTTGTTTTTCACTCTTGCTTCTTCCTGGGGGGATGAAGACCAGAGCAAGTGTCCACTCTTGGACTGGAATGTCTCCTCAGGTGCCTGTATTTCAGGTGCTGTTGACTGGTCAGTCTCCTCAAAGTCTGGATCACAGTCTGTGTTGTCTTCCACTTCTGAGCCATCTACCTCTATCTCTGGTTCAATTTCAGTGCCCACTACATCATGTCCAAAAACCTGGACCACAGCCTTTTCGACAGAGAACTGCTTGGTCAGTCGTCTACTCATTGTGCTCTGAGTAAAAGGAGTGTAAGGCAAACATCAAGCTATATATATATGGGGTTTGTGTGAAGATGATACATTGATTAGTCTGGAAGGTGAGGATAGCCACATTAGCGTGGGAAAGAGATGGGTTCACATAACAGAGATCCATGTGTGTGTGTGTGTGTGTGTGCATGTGTGCGTGCGTGCGAGTGAGTGAGTTGGGGTGGTGTGTATGTGTATGTGGAGGTTTTCTGTCTGATAGATGAATATAGCCTGGATACCCATCCATTTTCTATGGCGGTCACTTTTGACCGGGAAAGCCACAGGTGTAACAAGGTTGATTACACTCAAAATTCAGTGAAAGAGGTGATCATCACTTTTATATGTTCAAGTGCATAGTGTGGAGGATATCATAAGGCCTTGAGGCAATCAGGTGTAAAACTAAATATTTATAAGTGTTTTAAGTAAACCGGTCATATTTGACACGAACACAACAGGAAGGTTAGTAGCGTTGTAGATGTTTTTAAGTATTCACTGATCTTCATCGCGTCTGAGAGGTATAACTGTTTTAGTTATATACTACATTAGAACATAAGAAAATCAAACTAAAATGATATATTAGGGCTTATTTTTACATTTATATTTGTTTCAAGCATTCTTCCAAGCTTGCAGGTTTAGTATATACTGCAACGGAATGGCAAAATCTGGTTGGTTCATTATCTTGGGGTTGAGAGACAGTACCCTGAGTGGATGTCATTCATTCATTCATTTTCTGAACCGCTTAATCCTAATTAGGGTCACGGGGAGGCTGGTGCCCATCTCAGCCAACTCCGGGCGAGGGCGGGGTACACCCTGGACAGCTCGCCAGGCCATCGCAGGGCCTGAGTGGATGTTTGAACCAAAATAGCAGGCAAAAACAGTTTTCCATGGTCACTGATTCAGAAATCCTATTAATGTATGATGGAGAGATCATGATCTTTGTGAGGGATGAGGCAAGGAATGCAATCATGGTCACACTTTAATAATAGAAAAAAAAAACCCCAAACAATAAAAATCTCATTTTATTTTGATTTTCTTATGTTTCTATGTTATATATAGTAAAACCCTGAATGAGTTTCAAAACACAAATGTTATGAATCTGATGATGCTTATGCAGCCTGATCCAAATGGTCCCTACGTTTGGGCTGGTTGCAGGTTAACTACTCGTCTTCAGTATAAACAGCCCCTGAGAGCCACAGCTCTTCACATTTGGCTTAATATCCCCTATTTAACACATCTGTCCTCTGCTCAAATGTATCTGCTTCTGCAGTGTACTGCCTGCAGTCCCAGTGTTCAGC
Source organism: Neosilurus hyrtlii (assembly GCA_028564935.1). NCBI lineage: Eukaryota > Metazoa > Chordata > Actinopteri > Siluriformes > Plotosidae > Neosilurus > Neosilurus hyrtlii. Next base: position 5,918,343 of record JAOUQZ010000031.1, read on the forward strand.
ATGCTGATTAAAATCCAAGCAGAGCAAAACATCACACAAGACACACACACACACACACACACTTGAATGGTGGATAGAAAGATGAAAGTAGGTTGATCACTCCCATCCACCAGAGATTAGGTGCGTAAATGGCTCGAGGCTGCATATAGACAGAGCAGGACTGATCATTTTGGATTTTTCCCCCGCATTGGCCAATCAGTTCATCAAATTGGAGGGTCTCTTTGTTCCTGTACCAGTAGCACCACCCAGTGGCTGTAGATTGATTCAACACTTTAAAACTAGTCCTCAGATCTCTACATGTTCTTGATGGCGGAGCTGAGCTAATTAGGTCAGGTGGCTGCTCTCCTTGCATTGTCCGGCCCTAAAGGCCAATAAAACCTCAAAGCCATAGTCAAGATGTGCTGAACACAGTGGAAGAACCCAACACTAATTCATACCAAGAGACCTTAGCCATGCTCAGCCCCTTCTCTTGCTCCTCTTGCCATAAAGTCTGGCTTAACACCTCCACTTTATGAGCAAACTCACTGGAGAAACAGGTCAGCGCTTTTGAAAAGCGGTTTTATTCAGCCCTTGGGAGCTATTTGCCGTTGCTTTCAGGAAATGGTGCATTCAGCACCCCAAAAATAAAGCCCAAACTAGCTTCTATAGACTGCAAAACCTTCCATATTGAGTCTATAGGATTATGAACTTATCTTCTTTATTACTGAAGAAATTGGCAGGTTACCAGCACTGAGAATCTAAATGTACAAGGGTGCATTGCATTCCAACTTATAGTTTCGTGAGACTACGGAAGTCTCTTCTGCTGTCGGATGGTGCTTCTTAAGCAGAGCTAACAGTCCAGCAATTAAAAAATCATTAGCATGTGTCTGTCTAGCACAAAAAAGAAGAATAAAACGGTCCTTTACTCACACACCAGAACACAGGACACCAACATCGGCCAACATCCCCATCAAGCCCTTAAATATCTTACAGACTTTGCCAAGTCTCCTATAAATCTGGCTTCCTGGTAGGGTTTAAAGAGAAGATATAGCAGGGCAAAGCACTTTTTTGTCCATCAAGAGAACAAAAGCTTTAGTGAGGGTTTGAAATAAAGTACTGAAATTGGTAGGACTACATTTAAAGGCATTTGATCTGCAGCTTCCACTTTCCTGCCAAAGTCATTTAAAATTCGGAACAGGTAATAGGTTTGAGATTTAATTTTTTTAAATACAAGGTGAACGAAATTTTCTCAACTGTTCATTAAAATACAAAACATGGGGTACCTGGTAGAAAACCTACGCAAGTCCACAGAAACGCCAGAGCCCAGGACTCAAACCGAGGACCTTCCTGCTGTGAGGCGGATGTGCTAACCACTACGCTAGGATGCCGCCCCAATGCCATATCTCTAAAATAAAGGCAGTACCTCAGCATGCAGTTAAGTCTATATATTTTAAGAAATTTGTCATGCAATGTAAGTAGGCAAAGGACATATAAAATCAACACACTCTCTCTCTTAAAAGAAGTCAAATACTATTAATAAAATAGGGATAGCTTGCTACACAGAGTCTGACAACCAAAACATCACCTTGCAAAGATATCTGCCTGACAAATATGAGGAATCTTTATAGGACTATATTTTAGAGTAATGGCTTCTATAAACCAAATTTATGGAGATATCACCTGCTTACAGAGCATCATTTCATTCTTTTCTCACAACATCTGCTGTGTAAATTCATGTCGGAAAAAAATGGCAGTCATCATTATGTTCACAATATTTCGATCCATTACAATTTGCATTGCTTTCATAGAAGTTACTTAAGCTGAATCTCTGGAAGTTATTTAAACCAAATTTAGTTGTAATGCATATTAACAGAATTCCCCATAAAATATATACATATTTATTTAAATTTCCAAACCGCATTATACTTTATTTAAGGTCACTAAAAAGCTGAAGCCTATCCCAGCTAGGGTACACCCTGAACAGTTTGCTATATCATCCCAGGACCAACATGCAACTATTCACACTGGAATACCTAGTTAGGCTAATGTGCATGTTTTTGAACTGTGGGGGGAAACTGGAATACCTGGACGAAACCCACATGAGCACAGGGAGAACATGCAAACTATACACAGTAACACTTTCACTGAACACAGGCCTTCTTGCTATGAGGCTAAAGTGCTAACCTCTATGCCACCGTGCATACATAATTATTATTATTAGTATATATATATATATATATATATATATATATATATAATTATTTCCCTTTTGGATTCAAGCTACAATGCTCTTCTGTAGAAGGTATAGATTCAGATTTTTTTAGAGACAACGCACAGTTATTATCACAATAAAAGAAATGAATAAATGGATGGATAGACAAAAGAATGCCTGAATGAATGATTCAAGAAATTGGTTCATGAAGGAAGTGTTATTGATAAAAATAAAATCTGTTCCACCACAAGAGGGAGCTATGATGTAATCTGTCTTCGACAAGAACGAACAATTCTGTTTGGCAAAAAAAAACAAAACAAAAAAAAAAATTGTATAAACTAAATTATTAAGTTTAATCATGTTTTATTTTTTTTTATATTTTAGACATGGTAAACATGGTAAAGGCACATAAAGGAGTCTCAATGAACAAACAATGTAAATGGATAAATACAGCTGTAATGGTAATTCAGCATGATCTATACAATGCAGACGAATAATAACATACTGAATATGAATATCTCCATACTGGGAATGTATGAGGAGAAAAACACTGTACACAGATGACATTTACAACCTTGTATTGTAAATAGCAGCACTGTACATTCATAAAGGTGACACATTTACACAAAAATGAAATAAAATAAAATAAAATAATATAAACAACATTTCTAGTGAAAACTGCAGAGCTGGTTGACATGTATAGGTCACCTCAGTGTAAATAATTCTACATATCACATTTGTATGGAGAAACTCAATAGTTTGGTATGGAATCAATCAGCAAGTTTTATGGTCTAAATATACAAATAGATAAATCATATAATCATAAAGTTATCAGAGTGATGTTTACATGGTTTGTCTTGACTGTTTTTTCTCCACATGCTGAACATTCCTTGTATTCCTAGAATTGCTTAATATAAAGATCTCTGCCTTTGGACGTGTACAAATTAAAGTCATCCTTCATCTAAACCAACATTAATGAGCATCAGGAGTGCTCAGAAAGCAAGCACTTAGGAGCCATCTTTCAGCATAGTATTTGCTTAAGCTGACATGGTTTGGGGGGTAATATTCCAAGCTGATTGTTGTTGGATGCAGTCCAGACTGAGGGGTCAGGAATGTAAAAAATTGCATTCAGAGCAAAACACGGCCACCCACAATAACCGAGTCTGATGGATGAGGTTTGTCATACAACTAATCCGGAATAAGAAATCAAAACATAAAATGAATATTTTTGCCTAACTAGGCATGTCGCTCCAATAGATTAAAGAAGCTTAATGTTGAATTATTTGCTCTTGGACACACATTTGTCATTTTATCCTTGAGAGGACCTTCCACTGACATTACTATTAATGCAGCTAATGAATGCCCCTCTTACTCTAACCTTACCCTAACCAAAATAAAATATTTAAAGTGTTAAAGCTGTAAATTTGGAAAAATAAAATAAAAACAGTTTGCATTGTGGGGACCAGAGATACACATGTGAAGTACGTCCCCACAAACACAAAACTGTTAAACATTTCTATCTGTGTGGGACCTGCATAATGTTTTCTCGGGGTCAAAAGTGTCACAAATGTACTGTAGAAAATCTCTCTCTCTCTCTCTCTGTCCTGCAGAGCTGCATCCTGCCAGCAGCATGGTTGACAAACAGCACTGAGTCACACCCCCCCCCGACACCCTCACTCCGTCAAACTCTTGAGGAGATCAGCTGATAATGATTACAAAATGTACCTAAATTTACCTACTCTTTTTGATCCCAGATTGCTTTCAAAATTTTTATTGACAATAATGTCTACTGATCAAGATTATGCCAAGAGAAAAAGAGAAAAAAAATACACACACATACACACACACACAACCCATAATATTTTACAACCTCCATAAAAGGTCTATGAGACCTACCCAAGCATCGGGAGTGATGACTACAGTATTTACAACACATAACCCTTCTATGGCTTCCGATAATAATTCAAACACAGCATATGTTGGGGACATTAACATGTTACAACATCTACAGAGTTCACCGAGCATGACATACACACCTGCATAAAGCAAGCTGAACCTTCAATGCCTGAAATGAGGAAGTGCTATTGGACAGTGTTTTGTTGGATGCGTGTATATTCAAGTATTATCAGGAGCATAAAAGTAGAAATAATAAAAATTTAAAAAAGCCTTAATCAATACTACTATACATATATTTTACACATATGCCTACTATACACACTTTTTTTTCTTTTTTCTTTTTTTTTTTTTTGTAACAGATAATACTGTGGGGTACGTTTAGAGTTGAGATGTGCAATATGAATATGTAAATCATCAAATCTTTCTTTTCTCCATATATTTGTTTGACAACAATAAAAGAAGGAATGTTTTCTTGACAGTATGAACCAAAGTTTCCACAATCACAGTTACTCGATGCAAATCCAAAATCTTCCCTTATAATCTAAATATTCTCAGAGAGACAGTTTGTCTGCTTTTTTTTCTAATTCTAGTGTAGACAGTATTGTATTATCCCTTCAAATGTATAACAATTTTCAATATATATATAAAGGAGTCACAAAAATGTATCTTTGATAAGGGTTTAGGCAGATGGCCTTCGTACCATTTCTTTCAAGTTTTATAACATAACACATTAAAGTGAATTGAATCCAGCCATATGACCCTCACTTTTTCATGAAATCAGATCATAGTCAGGGTCTATTTTCAGATGTTTGTCCCAGTTTTCACATTTTCAGATACAGTTTTCATCAACTTTAAATGTACATGTAAGTTGTAAAGTCACTAATGTGGGTCACCTTGATTTTGTCTCCAATGTTTTGGATCCTCAGGCTCACTCAGTTCCAGGCCTCCTCTTACTGAAGCTCAGCTTTAATAATTATAGTCTGAATTTGGGTAAGTTTTGAACACCTTGTGTATCCATCCTGTATACTGGGCCACATTGACGAAGACACCTGGACGATTATGTCGGGCGCATCCTCTGCCATGGATACTCACTCCCACTATGACCTTACTGTCCTTTTCCTGACACACCAGTGGGCCACCATAGTCCTTCTGTGGAAGTAAAAATTATATTAAAAAGTATATTAGATTATATTTAAAGAAATTATAGAAAATTTTAAAAAGTATATTAAAAATAACAGTTATTTTATAATGTTGCTTGAAAGATTGTGAACCTTCATGACTTTTTTCACATTTTACTGAGTGTGCTGATATAATATATTGTCTCCTCAATGGTTTCAAGCCATCCTGGCCCAGAGGCAGCAAAACAGGCCTAAAGCAAAACACTACCACCTTCACTTTTCACAAATGAGAAATGTTTCTTATGCTGGAATGTAGTGCTTTCCTTTCTCCAAAAGGCTTGTTATTTAAATAAATTTTAAATTCTATTTTGGTCTCATCACCAATATTTCCCAGTCACTTTCTGGCCTGTCCATGTGATTTTTAGCAAACTGCAAAAATGCAGCAATGTTTTTTTTGAGGAGCAGTAGGCTTCTCCTTGCAACTCTGCCATGCACATTATTGTTGTTCAGTGTTCTCCTCATGGATGCTCTCTTAAACATAAACATGAGACAGTGAGAGGGATTAGTTGCTTAAAAGTTATTCTTGGTTTCTTTAAGAACTCATGGACTATTTCAGACCTTGTACTTGGAGTGTCTTTGTTGGTGGACAATCTTTCTAATCATCAAATGTAAAAGTCCAAAATTATTAAAGATTCTTTTGAAACCTTTTTAGTCCAGTGAGTCCAGTGAGTTTTTTTAAACTCTTAACTAGTCTCTTTAGTATATGCTGTGATATACTTTCACCAACACATTGTAAGGATCAAGCTTTGACAGATCCCTTTTCTTTAAATAAAATAGGGCACCCACTCAACACTTATCTGTAATCCCACTAATTAAAATAACTGGGTAATAACATAATCTTCAATTTATATTTGCATTTACAGCACTAGTTTGAAGCTCTTTTCCAGAGCTACACACATTTTTATTCCATGTACAGTTGCAGTTAAGGGTTAAAGGCCAACAGTGGCAGCATGGTGGCACTGAGGCTAAGACCATTAACCTTCTGATTAGTAACCCAGAGCCTTAACCTAGAAGCTCATATATCTTTACCATTCACAGATATGTAATAATGGATAGTTTTACCAATAAACGACCAAGAATAATATTTACTTTTTGTCTCAAGTGATTTATTGTGTTCTGTTTTTCTATTTTCAGTACTGGATTATATTTTTGGTCGTATTTATGCAAAAATATAGAACATTCTAAAGGGTTCACAAACTTTAAAGCACCACTATTTGATGTTTGATTTTTTTTCCTTATGAGACTGGCAATATATATCAAGTAGATAATATTAAAAAGCACTTTTGAGTCTTGATCACTTAGGCAGAAATGATGTTTTTCTTTCAATTTTCATTTTTGTTTCTTCACGATAGATATTTTTAATGTTTTTTTAGTTTTTGATTGGCTTCATATAACAAAACCCTTAATAATCATCAGGTTACATCTCATTGTGATGTTGTATATTCAAATCAAAGACTATACAATTAAAATACAGATTTTTATACAGTATGATAAGATCCTATAATATGGGAATCACCTCACCTCACACACTCCTTCATCTCTCTTCCCGCCAGCGCACACTTTGGCATCAGTGATCTGTAGCATTCCTCTGTGTAACTGCTGGCAGCGTTCATTGCTAACAATAGGCAGCTGAACCCTCTTTAGTGTGCCTTCATATCCTGTGCCTAGAAGATTATAGTTCCTATTTTAACATTTTACTTCTACTTACTGCACTGTGGTAAAATCGCTTTGTGAAAACTTGTCAGTGATTCGTGCAAGCTAAGATAATGTATACCTTTAGTTTCCCCCCAGCCATATGTTGTACATACGGTGCCCTCTGTAATGGTACAGCCAGCAACAGGCAGCTGAATGATCCTCACATGCTCATTGATGGGAGCAGGCCTGAGATACAGAGGAAGGAGAAAAGTTACATTTAACTCACCGCATTATTAAGAGCTGCAAACTGACTTGAGAAATAAAAAATGTCTCTTTTATTAATCAGTATGCCAACAATTTAATGAAAGGTAGAATGATATTAAATAATCACCTAATGAAATATTTTATGGCACATCATAGTCTAAGAGTGGATATAGAGTATAGTGTATATAGAGTGGATATAGTCTAAGTGGATATAGAGTGTTTATTATGTTAGTAGGTTTTGTTCTGCTTTTACTAGGGGAGTGTATAATATGGAACACTGCCTGGGGAAAAAACAAAACAAAACTGCTTTCAGCCTTGATTAAAGTGCATATTTACCATGACATTGTTTCAACAAACTTCAGCAACATTACAGCAATATTTCTATACAGAGTCGAATTAATTTTTCTCCAAAATCTAAAATGAATGATTGGAAAATCAAACCATTCCATAAAGTGTTCTTCAGCTGTGGTGCCAGTTCATTTGTGACCCATCACAGCAACGTGGGTATTGAGGTGGAAATTATTAATTTTGAGTTAGCTGATATCCTAAGCTTTAAAATGTTACCAGATTTTCGAACTTAACTGCCCAGCTTTGGAGTAACTAACCAAATCCTGCCAGGAATTTTCAGCCTTTTAATCATGCAACGTTGGAGAAAATCATGTTTGTAGTTCAACAAAGTATTTAATAATTTCAGACTTAAAACCCACCTTGCTGTAATGAGTAAAATTTCCAAAAATAAAAAAGAAGCACCCTGTACCATTATTTCACTATTTAAGCCACAATTTTATAATAATGCTACATAGATGTGATAACCTGCTCATTCATTACATACAGGTCATCAGCTGATTTAATTTTATTGCCACATAATGTTGCTGAGCTTCAACCTGACCAACTGAAGCAACAATGCCATGGCGATTTCATGCTGTGTTCAAGGCTAAAGGCAGATCTTGATCTACGGCACATGGCTCCCTTTTGTTATAGTACATTATTTATGTGAATTTATTTGGCATGTGTAAGTCTATATTTATTGCTAGTTATCATTTACAGTATATACATCTATGCTTGTTGTGACTTACTGTGCCAGTTGTAGCAGGGCAATTCCTGAGCCTTCAGGGCCACAGACAACGTGAGCAATCCTCCTTTCCTGCCTACTCCAAGTGTTCTCTCTAGACTCATTCAGATGCGCAGAACCAAGCCACACTCTGTACTCAGACAGATCAGGAACACTGTGGATGACACAGACACAATTACTTGAAGCATAAACCCAGAGCTATGACTCTCTCTCTCTCTCTCTCTCTCTCTCTCTCTCTCTCTCTCTCTATATATATATATATATATATATATATATATATATATATATATACACACACAGACACACACAAGTGTGTGAGAACTTGTATACATGATGGTGGTCTAATATCTTTGGTCTTAAAAGCATCAGTAGCTATGATTTGTTATGTTAGACATTTAAGACAAATCGTGTGAGATCTGGAGAAAGACCTTTCTGACCTCTGTAAATGTGGAGGTCAAATTGAGGGCACAACATTGCTTATGTAACGTGACTGCAAATAAATTACCATGAGGAGAAGCACTCTCTATCCGTCAGCACCCACATCTCACGGACCAGCGAGCCTCCGCATGAATGAGCAGCCCTGAACACACACATCATGAACACTCTCGACATGACAATATGACAGTCATACATACATACATACATACATAAACAAATACTAAATAAATAAATAAATAAATAAATAAATAAATAAATAAAACAGAGATGACCCATGCATTTACTTCATTCGTTTCATATTTATCCTACATGAACTGCTAAGCATCTTTGAAAAGGAAATTACATCTCATTTAAATTGATACAGAGCCAAATAACAGATAAGACATTTTATTAAAAAATCTGAATTAAGTTTCTACAAGAAATCAGCTAAGGGTATCAACATTTACTGCTGCAAAATTTACTGTGACCCCTTGCACATGGGTAATTTAGACAGAAATGAGCACTGATTTACCCACCCTTTCTGAATGCTGACCATCCAACTGCCCTCTTTAATCAAAACGGGGCCACCGCCCACTATCCTCACTTGCTTATGAACAAAACAGGAGACGCCCGAAGCTTCAACTACAAAAACAAAAATAAAGAATGTTTTATTAAATCTGTTTTTATCGGTGAGGGTTTATTTTGTTGTTGTTGTTGTTGTTGTTGTTGTTTGTGCAATAGTTAGCAAGTTCCTGTCCACAGATTTTAACAGATCAATCTGAAATCTTTATGATGGGTAGGTTTTCACCCAGGGATGAATCCATTCAAATTTCATAAGAATCCACTGATGGTGTCAAAATAAACAAATATTTATTATTAATTCGTTCATTTTCTAAGCCTCTTAATCCTAACTAGGGTTGTGGGGAGGCTGGCAACCATCTCAGCTGACTCTGGGCAAAGGCGGTGTACACCCTGAACTGCTCGCCAGACCATCACAGGGCCAACACACATGCAACCATTTGCACTCACACTGACAACTAGGGGCAATTTGGAAAAGCCAGTTAGCCTACTGTGCATGTTTTTTTAATGGTGAGAGGAAACAGGAGTACCCAGAGTAAACCCACGCAAGCATGGGGAGAACATGCAAACTCCACCCAGAAACGCCCGAGCCCGGGAATCGAACCACTACAGCACCATGCCACCCTATTATTATTATTATTATTATTATTATTATTATTATTATTATTATTATTATTAATAATGAAAAAAATTATCTCTTATAAATAGTAAAATAAAATAAAATTTAACAAACTAATCCAATTTAACTTAAAATTTGCTATGTTGTTTCAGGATCAGAGACTTTCAAAATGCTTTGGAAGTGTGTTGCCACAGCAGGCCCAGCAGGGGGTGCTTAATTTTATGGCTTGGCAGAGGTTTGCACTCTGAGTGCTCTTATTTATTTGTTTGTTTGTTTATTTGGTTTTTTTTGTTGTTTTTTTGTTTTTTTTTTGGGGGGGGGGGGGGTGTTAGTTTTGTTTTTGTTTTTTTTTTTGTGTTTTTTTTTTGCTTTTTTTGAAAAGCTTTAACAGTATTTACAACTAGGACATAATCAGCAAACATAAGCTGCTGCATAATTACCTTTTCGTGGCAGACTCTTCTGTGATGGCTCACCTAAAGAAAACACAACGTACAAGCATATTACTCCAGTTCATTTCCTAATTAGTTAGCCAGTGGTGATCAATGTCAGACAAACTAATGAGGATATCTACACATTGTTTATACTGTAATTTGAGAGAGAAATTTGTGTGAGGTCTTTTGCATTTTCTTAACTAGCATGTGGAACTGCTTTGACTACATGACTGAGTAAGAATTATAAGCACCCCTGTAAAGCACCTCAGCTCCCAGGTTTTAATCAGTGTTGTGTGAGTATGAGAGATAGGGAAAAAGAGGAAGACAAACCCAGTGCTGAAAGGCAGACCAGACCAAATGGATTTATGTTCTTAAAACAAATGTGTGCATGCGGTTCTAATCATAGACCAAAAGTCTAAAGTGTAAAGAAAATAATCAACATCATGTCAGTGGTAAGATGTAGCCTGACGTAAAGCAAGGTTACTGCTATCTTCATGAATTGTAATGTAGCATACACACACACACACACACACACACACACACACACACACACACACACACACACACACATAGAAACAACCTCAGTTTTTGGACTGTGGGAGGAAACCGGAGTACCCAGAGGAAACCCATGCAAGCACAGGAAGAACATGCAAACTCCACACACCAACAACCGAGCCCAGAAATCAAACCCAAACCTTCTTGCTGTGAGGCGAGATTATTATTATTATTATTATAATTATTATTATTATTATTATTATTATTATTTATGAGTGTACTTATTAATACTACTAGTAGTAATTTTGCTTTTTGATAAGCCTGAATAATAAGATGCTGACATTGCTCAGGAATGTGCTATCGCTAAGATTGAATAAGTCATGATGAAACAATGATTTTTGGTCAAACTTTAAACTCAAGAATTTCTGAAGGGTTTGTACGAGTTAAACAAAGACTTGCAGCTATAGATGATTACAGGAATATCTTACTAGGATGTCCTAGTATAATGCATGCAATATTTTCTAGCAGAAAGATACAGGTAGTGGACAAATTGGATGAACAAACTGAGAATGAACATTTTGATGTATTTGGGTCAAATAGAAATGAAAATAACCATTTCACAAAGCACAAAAAAACCTAATCAGTTATTACCCCAAACATTTGAATTCACACAAGTGAATTTACAGTAGCAGGATTGTGTTGCTGAATGAAATCTTTTATTCACGTACTTTATCCCATTAATAAATGTGGTGATGTGATCTGGGTGCCTGAAGTCAGCTGGGATTGACTCCAACTCCCCTGTGACTTTCAGTGAATAGCAGTTAATACTGTATATTGCATGGCTGGATATTACTTCATACTTGTACATCCTCATAAACTGACCTTTACTAAATGTTTACTAAATGTTTATGATATCCCTTTTAAAGTGTTTCATATAAACTTTACATGTGTCCATGATGATGTGTGAAATTCATAAGAGAGTTTGTACAAATACAGCATGTTGCATATGTATTTCAACCCTTGAATTTTTACATTTACAGCATTTAGCAGACACTCTTATCCAGAGTGACTTACAGTTAAAATTTTTATAAAACTGAGCAATTGAGGGTTAAGAGCCTTGCTCAAGGGTCCAACAGAGGTGATAGTTGGGATTGAACCACTGACCTTCGATCAGTAACCCATCACCTTAACCACTAAGCCGCAACTGCCCTTTTACACATTTTGTACTATGACTGTTTTTTTATTATTTTTTTTAATTATTATTATTCTTTTAATATAATGTTATGAATCTTCTGATTACAACTGGCCACCATAAAACAAATTTATGGATTTCACACCAGTGGGGGTGAATGCTTATGTAATCACAATTTTTTTTTCATTTTTTTTTTCCCCTAAAGAATTATTCTGCAAATTTTATTGATTTTTCACCCACATTATCATTATGAGCTATTTTCTAGATGGCATAAAATATAAAATAGCTATGCGGTGAACAGAAAGCTGTGTGTGTGTCTGTATGTGTGTGGGAGACAGAGAGAGAGAGAGAGAGAGAGAGAGAGAGAGAGAGAGAGAGAGAGAGAGAGAGAGAGAGAGAGAGAGAG
>JAOUQZ010000031.1:5935809-5953658 GCA_028564935.1 Neosilurus hyrtlii
GGGGAACAAAAACGGTAAGTAAAGTATAATAAAGCAGGACTGAGGGACATGATGGGGATAAAGCAGAACTCGGGGAGCATAACGGTCATCATTTTATTTTCCGGTATTATCTATCTTCTGCCTATTATCTAGGCAGATTTGTGTGTTCATACTTACCTGTTTATTGAAATTGCTGTTAATATTAATTAAAATATGGCCCTATGGTGTTTTTTTAACTGAAAAAAAATAAGACAGTGTCTTATTATCGAGGAAACACGGTACAGATCCATTTCTGAAACAGAGCATAAATAGCCAAAAATTTCGGGCATAATGTATCATTTCTTATTTACAGAGTCTTTGTATTGAAGCAATATTGCACTCCTGAATGTGCAGTCACTCTTAACAACAGAGGCAGGGTCCAAAATTGGCACCTGCCACTTACCAAAATGCAAGTACTCTGGCAAATAAAACAAGTCAGTCACTGGGTTGGTTAAATGAGCCTACATACTTCCTTTATCACAAGACATAAGTTGATTGATTTTGTTTCACAACTCTATGATTGTCCCTCACTCTTTACGGTTACTATAAGTAGACAAAAAGAAAACAGGTGACGTAATTTGTGCAGTTTCAAATGCATGTATCAAATGTTGGCTGGTTTAAAATAAAAATCCATTGGCAGACTGATCCAAAAGTACATTTTGGAAACTGATGGCATGGCTGTGATTCGCTACTGAACTCTGACTCACAAGTATTTGTTTACAGTGAGGGTGAGGTGAGAGGGCAAGCCCAGAAGAGTGCACCAGTCAGCCATGACTTTTTTTTCCCTCTCGGTCTGCAGCTTTGTGCTTATGCCAGATCACTGCCGATTCGACTCTAATTCGATGTTCTTGATCCAGTGACTGTATCATATCATATCATATATATATATACATACATTCATACATACATACATACATACATACATACACACACACACACGTCATGTCATTTTCTTAACCGCTTAATCCTGATTAGGGTCGCGGGGAGGCTGGCGCCCATCTCAGCCTACTCCGGGCGAGGGCAGAGTATACCCCAGACAGCTCGCCAGGCCATCGCAGGGCAGAAACACGCTGACGGCTATGCAGCTACTCTTATCGAAAATCAGCAATGGTTCTTTTACATGCCTCTCACCATAAACATGGCCGGCGTTTGATAACCCTGTTAGCTGCACTGGGTGGGACAGCAGTGAGAACTTGTTGATAGTGGGGCTTAAACCACCGACCTTGGGAATAATCATTTCAGCACCTTACCACCGGGCCACCACTGTCCTGCAGTAGTAGATGTATAAGGCAAAATATTTCTAGTGCCATTTATAATAAATATCACTGACTAATGTTAATTAAGTTCATACTATGTTCACTGATCAATTGTATTTTACATGAGTACACCACAACTATTTAACAATTACTCTGACTCAAAGCGAGGGAGCTACATCTGTGCATCTTTAAAAGGGGAAATTCAAGCAAGTTCAAAACAATGACACAACCGGTACAAGTAGATGGGGTCATCTAAACAAAAACAAGGCTTGTTTGGCATAAACAAGACTCTTTTTTTCAGTGGCAGACTCCAATATTTAAATGCATAGCTTTTACACCAAATGAGTAATGCTTGGCCCATCTGGATAAAATAAATCTTGCAGTATGTATGTCGATATTCTTACAAATACGAAATGCATGCAAAGATAATAAAACTAGCCTGTCTACACATATTAAATAGTATGAAGTAAACGATGAGCTAACAGTACTTACAGAAATGCACCGCAGCTCAGTTTACCCCATATGCCCTGATCCCAGATCTCAGTGGCCTCAATCAGAACTGCAGCTAAATTGATTTTAGCTTCAGCACCTAAATGTGTCCTCCCATGTGCCCTCCATTGCATTGTTCCATACACAAAGCTGTCAATGGTGATTAATGTCTAAGCCTTGCTGTCATATTCCCACACTACCGTTCACTCCCATCATGCATACCTCAAATCAGAGCTTATTTTAGTGGCTGTGGAGATCAGACCACTGGGAACAGTCTACATACAAAGGCCAAAACTTGGTAATAGCAGAACGAGAGCATCTCAGTAAATGCTGCATTACAAATGAACAGCTTATGAGGACAAATAGGCCCAAAAGAACAAGAGGTATCAGTAAAAATAAATAAATAAATAAATAAATAAATAAACAGCCCATCAATCTTTTCCTGAGAAGACTTTTTTTAGGATGACACATGACAACAATGAGAATGGTTCTCCTGTGTGCAACAGTCAAAAAAGTATGAAGCCACTGTGGTTTTCAGGCTGTGCAGATTCTTCCATTGACTTAAGTTTATGAGCTACACTCCATGAATACAGTTATGCTCTTTGGGTAGTGCAAACCCAAAATCAGGGAATGTAAATTACGTAAACAAAATTTACAAGCATTCTGAGCTTGTCCTATATGCTGTTCAGCTGTGCGCTTCTGAGGGATATACAAATCAAGTACCACTGCCTGATGACACACAACACTGCATTTCAGGTTATATGTAGGCCTACTTTTAACTGTATTATACATGTACAAGTAAGGTTCAAAAAACAGGAAAACAATCGCTGTGTCTGAAACTATGTACTGTTCTAGGGAACAGAGCAAAGCTGCCAAGTATACACTGTATAGTACAGATGTACACTACTCCCTATCCATGTACACAGGATAGTGTGCAGGATAGTGTACTTCTACTAGGTGTGCTAGTGTGTTTGTCATCAGGCTGGTGGCAGTAAAAAAGGAAACCCAAATATTGCTACTAATAGCAGAATAATAGTTGACTAACTGACCTTGCTAATGTTAATCCATAAATGTTATCTAGTTTAGCTAGCAAGAATGCCAGATACATTATACACAATGTAGATTCTTCTGTTTAAAAAAAATCATATGAAAACTGTATTATATTCAGCCATTTATTCATTCAACCATCCTATATCTAGTGTCTATTTGCTCATGTCACAATAAAAACTTAAGCTAATCCCAGCTCACTTTGGGCAAGACTCAAGATACACTGTGAACATGTCAGCAGTTTATCGGAGGGTACAGAGACAAACAATCGTTCAGAGCTACAAGCAATGTAGAAGAAGCCAGTTAATCTAATGGCAGTATGGGAAGTTGGAAATCACCATTATGGGATGCAATAGCCAACAAAGTGTGCTTTGGCTGTCTACTGAAAATTATGCTAGTAAGAGCAATGTACTGCAAAAGTAATAATTTTAAGGTACCGCATTTCATGTATTACTTACTACTTTTCCATCCAGAGTAGTAAACAAGCAGTGTCCAGTGTTTTTGAACCAGATTCTGTTCATGTCTAATAAGCACTGGGCGTGTACTACTGTCGTACATGGTTTTCTTACTGCAAATATTTGCCATAGAATTTTTGATATATGTTCTGTAATATAAAATAAACATCTTAATTTTAACCACATAACAATCAGTGAGTAGACCATTGCTTTTTACTTTATGATGTTGATTACAGTGTTGAAGATGATTATCTTAACAATAGTGCAGTTAAATATAGTGGTGTTCAAAACAGAAAAATTCATAAAATGGAATTTAGCATGCTAACGCAGTGTAGCATAGTGTATTATTGTTTTACTCTGAACACTATTAAAATACTTTAATAAAGCATACAGGTTAATAATGCACCAGAGGATTTACTTCACATTACTAATTATTGCTAAAAAATGACGAGCACTTCCCGTTATCCTGCACATAGCTAGTTGTAATTTTCCTTTTAAACAAGGCTGTCCACACTCAAAGTAAAACAAAGACTGCATCTATAACACAACTCTGTTTGCTTTCTCAACTTTTTGAATTCATTTTGCCAAGAGTAAGGTTTGATGTAATGCAGAGGAAGAAAAAGAGAGAGAGAAAAAATTGACTATTTGAAGTTCGTGTTTAGGTCGAGTAAAAAAGTTACTGACCAATCCACACGGGGAAGTTCTGGACCACTTCAGATTGCACGTACTGTTGTTGTCATATAATAAAAGGATTTATATTATTTATGCCATTTGTACATGGATCTTGAACTTTATTTTATAAAACCTTACCTTATTGGCCTTTTACATCAGAAGCAACTTGATATTTTACAATTCTGGTTAGATGCTACTATTTTTTGGCTTTGTTGGTGTACACTGCTCAATTACAGTATTCTAAATGTGGCCAAATTTCTGCATATTCAATTTATTTGCTCTTGTATTTTGTCTTGTATTTCAAACTAAATTCTTGAGTCCATTTTTAAAGCCAGGAATCCATTACCCTTTCTCAATCCTACTACACCTTGCTCTGTTTTTGTGTTTTAAACAGCAAAGTGGAACCTCCAAGATGCTGAAGCTTATGTCCAGAAAAGAGTTTCTGACTAAAGTTGAGAGTTATATAATAGTAGCCTCTAACATATTATATAATATTAGACCTAAATGTAGACCTAAACCCTGAGTGTATGCCAGTTCCCTTTTAAGGCAATTCTGAGCCAGAAGTAGGATGTGAATATTTGAAATATGGGAGCCGTAAACGCTCGTCTTTATTCTAATAAACCAAAATATACCAAAGAGATGCATAGAATGTAAACTGTAGCTCACCATCAGATTCAGCTGTAATTGCTTCACAGCCTGGGATTGTGGTGCAGAAGACCCAGGGTACGTTTGGGTCAGTGGTGAAGCACCATGGGGCATCACGGCCATCAGGATTCCTGCAGTAGTTCTCCCTTAAGTCCCTGAAATTCACGCATGCATACAACATTGCATATAATTATATTCATATGAATACAGTAATGTATATTATATGACTGATATAATGATATGACAGTTGAACTGATCTGATCCAGACAAACAAGCAGAGTTGGAATGATACTGCTGATGTTTTTTTGTGATCAAGTCAGCTATTTGAGCCTTTTTTTAATCTATTTATTTATTTGTTTGTTTATTTATTTATTTATTTATTTTTACATCTGAGCTGTTCATTAGTGTGAAGAGTGGGATGTGTGTTAGCAGTGTGTATGAAACAGGATGATGGAAGATCTACTTCACTGCTGCTTGTTAAAGGTGGACTGCATGTAGTCAGTGGAATAGGGGAGGTGATCAGTTATCAATATAAATAAAAATAAATCTTCTTAATTAAACACAGACAGAGTAAACCTGATAATATAAATGGGGGATGCTTAGTGTATCATTGCATGTTGCTGATTTTAAGAATATTACAGATGTCTAAACTTATTTAGACAGTTTAGTTAGTTTGTATGGTTTTGGGAAAAAAAATGTCAGGGTTTATTTATTTATTTATTTATTTATTTATTTATTTATTTATTTATTTATTTATTAACTGAACTAAAGTTTTTGGAAAACCGAAAGACTCACAGCTTATTCATTTGAGCTAAATTATTTACTTAAAAGAATTTCCAACACTTGTTTGAAATAAGAAATATTTTAAAACAATAATAAATTAAGTAGCGTAATGGTTAGCACATCCACTTCACAGCAAGAATTTTTCTTGCGTGGGTTTCCTCCATGTACTCCGGTTTCCTTCCACAGTCCAAAGACATGCACATTACGCTAATTGGCTGTTCCAAAATTGGCCCTAGGTGTAAGTGTGAGTTTAAATGGTTCTGTGTATTGCCGTGGTGAGCTGTTTAGGGTATACCCTGCCTTCTCTCAGTGTCGGCTAAGCCTCCCCACGACCAAAGTAGGATTCAGGGGTTCAACAAATGAGTAAGTGAGTGAGTCAGTAAGTAATAAATTAATTTTGACATTGTCTAAAAGTAGAGCTACCCATTACTTCTTTGTGAGTTGTGTTTCATAACTATTGTTCCAATGTTTTAAAAGTTTAAGCCATGCATTGAAATCCTTTTCAAAAACACGTGCACTTTTCCAAAAGTGCACACACATGTATTTGTGCTTGCAGACAATCCAGCATACACATTTAAAAACTCTTAACTAATTATTGTGCATGTCTGCAATGTTGTGCATCAAGAAACACTACTTTGTTGGCAAAGAAGTGTGTCTGGTAGCATTGGATGGGGATGAGGCTCAAACAAATGTCCAAGAAACTAATGCAACAGCATAATGGAGCAGGTTGAAGCTTTTTTGGATGAGGAGATATAACAATATAATCACTTATTATACAGTCCATTAGTAAAGGACTGCATAAAAACTGAAGTAGCACTGAATTGTTGCTCAGAGATAAAAATATAAATCTTGCTAAAGGTTATTGAGTTGTGGATGGAAAAAAGTGTGGTACTAAAGAAATTTAGCATAATATTACATTGGGACATGCAATACTGCCACCTAGAGCCTGCATTCAGGGAATGTGCTAGTATATCATGACACTTAAAGATTGGCTGGGCATGATATGAAAGGTGGTAGAGAGAGAGGTTTTATAGTAGTGACCAAACTATGAGGTGTATCAGTATTTAGGAAGCGCCTGTAGAAGGTACACTCACTTGCAGCGATACTTCTGTGGTGAGAAGGAGTGTGAATGAGGATACCGGGCATCCCATCTTTGACAAGTAAAACCATCCTTAGGGACTCCCACTGTCCCACGATATCCCTCACCATTCCCTCGGAAACATGTCGTAGTGGTTTCAACATCATTCTGGCTGTCAGACTCTGTGAAAGAGAAAAAAAACAAAGGGATAGAATGACGTAAAAAAAAAAAACAATAAACATCATTACTCATTGAAGATGACAAACGATGAGTCAGACTCATTCCTCTACAACTCTGCGAGTTCATAATGCAACAACAGTAGTTATGTTTTGTTGGGTTTTTTTTTTTTCCATTGTTGTTTTTTTCCTTCCCATGTGTATTGAGTGAGTCAAAGCAGCCACTGAATGCATACAGTAAAAACAAGCAACAGTTCTCGTAAAACAGCTGTCAAATATCTCAGTCAAGCTTATGAAGAGTAAATCAGCTCTGAAAGCTCAATATTCAGTCACTGATTGATTAAAATCAGGGCACTTTTATATACTTATAGTATAGAGCGGAATCTGTCACAATGCCATTGAGCCTCTGGTTATCTTTATCGGTATATAACAGGATCTGTTTAAAGTTGACACGGCCTACACTCGAAAGGGTGAGGTTTTGGGGAAACCCTGGAAATAATCTGCCAATGACTTTTCCTTAACCTCAGATACATCACACGAATGTATAATTGGCCTTAACTGCACTGTAGACTGGATTTTTGTCCTGTTTTGCAGTTATTACTTTTGTCAATATCTGTCTATAATGTTGTCCAAGTATGTTCTAGCCAGGGTTATGGCACAGATAGCCATAGGACTACGATGCAGCTGTGGTTCTGATCAGGATAGCTCAATGGAGAGACACTGGAGGATAAGAATGAAGTGGCGGGTTGGACGATTCCACGTGAACCATGGCGTGCACACATCGCTCAAGTTGCAGTAGTTCTGAAGGCCTAGTGCAACTATTAGCCCTTGAGTCCACATCATGGATCAAAAAGGAGTAGATAAACCAGATCATGGCGAACAGAGCACTTGTGAGGACACCGTGGTCTAGCTCAGTGGAGTCCCTGTGAAGAGGTGGGCAGACCTGCACTGTCTTCCAGGAATCCCTCCAGAATCAGTACACGGTTTACGCAGAAGCAAAAAGAGCAGCAGAGAACACAGTTAGATGGAGATCCATGGTGGCCACCCTTCTGATCGAAGATGGTTAATGAGGATGATGAGATTGATAATAGAACTAGATGCAGTGCATAAACCACTGGGGGTGTGATGTCCCAAAGTGTTTAGATCAATCTGATGATGACTGAGTAGATGATGATGTCACAGATTATGCAGGATGACAGAAGGACAGGGGGACACGAAGTCCAGCACCTATTAAAGCATCAATAAGTGGTCTATCCACTTATATCCCCTCACATAGCCTGGGATTCGAATTCAGGACCTTCTTGCTGTGAGGCAGACGTGCTACCCTTCACACTATGGTGGCTCAGTGGTAAGCCTCTGGGTTACTGATCCCAAGGCCTGGGGTTCAAGCCCCAGTCCCACTGATCAGCCACTGTTGGGCCCTTGAGTAAGGCCCTTAACCCTCAGCTGTAAAAATTAGACAAAAATATGAGTCGCTCTGGATAAGGGTGTCTGCCAAGTGCCATAAATGTAAATGAATTAAACTAGCATACAACATTCAATTCAAGCATGTCCACACCTACTACAGAGAGTTTTCAAATGTCTTGTTAACATTATTTATCACTGCGTACTCAGGCAATGTTGTGAAGGATCAGCATCATTAGACGCAAGACAGGGTTGGAAAAATAATGCAATAGAGTGCTTCATTCTTAGCTATGTTTACTGCAGAGTAACAGCCTAGGTTTTAGGAGTGATTCCTGGCCATAAGATCAGGGGTTTACTTTCCAAGTGGACCTACGCCATCTAAATCTGCACACAGATGCTCTGATCGTTTCTGCAGATCATTTCTGCATCAGTATCCACACAGATGGGATGCACATGGTTGAGGAACTGTGTACAGATTTTGTAAATAGAAAGATGACTGAGAAGGAGAGACTACAAGTTGTAGATCCAAAATGTCTAAGAGAACTAGTAAATCAGGTGTGTAAAAAAAAATAATAATCATCATAATAATCATAATAATTATAATAATAAATATATATAAAAAAAATAGTGCAGCAAAGAATGCAGAATCCAAATACGAGCGCAGTTCCACCCGGTAATAAGTCTTATTTATAAAATGTAAGCCAATGCTAAGCCTGATATCCTGCTTCATTGCTCTTCCAAGTCATTAAAATATCCTCGGGCAGAGTGAGAAGTCGCTGAAGCAGGAAGAGGAAAAGGCACGGAACTAAGGATACTCATTAATGCAACCGGTTACAGTGCTGTGTGGAAAAGCCTGTCTGAAAATATATGTGCGTGAGTGTGTGTTTGTGTGCAAGGCTGAAACCCACACATGTCTCATGTCTGCAGAGTAGACACAGGGTTTACAAAGTAATCCAAAACACAGGGCTCCGGCTCTCATTCAGATAAGGCCATGCACCAGCGCGCTGATGAGGAAAAACAAACACTTGGAGACTTTAGTGAACGGAGTGAAGGAGCCTAACCAAGGAAGAAGATTTTTGTTTTATTGACAAACCCTTCTCTTCTCTGTTCACCACAAACAACATTCCTGTGAGGGTCCCAAATGAGTGGGGAGCTTCAGGAAGAGGAAGCTGTAAATTTGGCAAATTCCTTTTTTTTCCCTTTTTTTTGTTTCCTTGACTTGCCTACACACCAAGTGAGAACCTGTATATACTCGAGACAATCACACTCACCACACTGTTTGACATTACAATACTCCCACGGAGTGTCAGGATCAGTGGTGAAGCACCAGGGTCTCTGGCGTCCGTCTGGGTTCCTGCAGTAGTTATCCTTAAGTCCTTTATCTGGGTACCTGACAGAGAGAATACAGTGAGCAACAATGTGCAGCTCTGATTTACAACAAGCAGTATCCCAGTCACCTGCACACATGCTGTATAACCCAGTCTGTGATAACAGTACTGAATTTCTTCCCTGGAATCTCTGTGAACTGAATGGACCGTGAACCCTAAAGCCTTTAAAGATTAAAACAACAGGACCAAAATTCGCCTCTTTGGCAGGATCGTGAAAAGTCACTTATTAAATACACAATTTCCCACACTGTAAAAAAAAAAAAAGACTGGGAATATACTTTCATGATTTCTCAAATACTTTTCAAACATCACTGGCATGAAGTTTTTCCAAAGTCCAATTAAAGCACTCTTGTGAGTTTACCAACTCATGGGAGAGTAGCTTAACAACTCAAATCAATTTCCCAAGACCTGCTACGGGTTGAATTTAGGCGTTTCAGCTTATTACTGGGGTGGCACTGTGGCGTAGTGGTTAGCACATCCACCTCATAGCAAGAAAGTCCTGGGTTCGAGTCCCGGGCTCGGTGAGGGCATTTCTGTGTTTGCACGTTTTTCCTGTGCTGGTTTGGGTCCGGGTACTCCAGTTTCCTTCCACACTCCAAAGACATGCTCATTAGGGTAACTGATTCATTCATTTTCTGAACCGCTTATTCCTAATTAGGGTTGTGGGGAGGCTGGCGCCCTTCTCAGCCAACTCCGGGCGAGGGCAGAGTACACCCTGGACAGCTCGCCAGGCCATTGCAGGGCAGAAACATGCTGACGGCTACTCTTGACAAAAATCAGTAATGGTTCTTTTACATGCCTCCCACCATAGACAGTGAGAGACATGGCCGGCATTTGATAACCCAGTTAGCTGCACTGGGGGGACAGCAGTGAGAACCCGCTAATAGTGGGGCTTGAACCCCCGACCTTGGGATCAGTAATCCAGCACCCTACCACCAGGCCAATTAGGGCAACTGGCTGTTCCAAATTGCCCTTAGGTTTGAGTGTAAATGGTTGTGTGTGTGTGTGTCTGATTTACCATGCAATGACCTGGCCAGCTATTTGGGGTGTACCAAATGATGGTTCGGCAAATGAATACAATGTTTATAAATACAATGCTCATGTGGAAATGTTCATGTAGAACAACAGACTGCACACAAATACAGCAATGAAGATCATGCGCCAAGGTGGATATCAGGTTCCCACAAGAACTTTCAAGATGATTTCTTTTGTATAGTTCAACCAGTAGAACAGACATGTTGTAATGTATTTAAGAAGTATGATTTACAAAAGGGGCAAGTAAGGATGAAACATCAATCCCCCCCCTCCCAAAAAAAAAAAAATCATATGTAGATAAATACAACAAGATTGGCTCTGGCGCACTACCCAGAATTGCTCTGTACACTGTCCCAAAATCAATATTTCACATCCCTAGGAACCATAACCCCTCCAGGAAGGGTTCATACCTTTTGGGATGGAAGAGATGTTTGTGAGGTTCATCTAAGTCCCAGCGCTGGCACTCTCTGCCACTCTCCGTGTGGTCCATGGGCCCGCGGTAGCTTTCTCCATTACACATCATGCATTCCACTGTGGATGAGGAACATGGCTGGTAAGAATCTTAGTCTTGAGAAGCAAGCCCAAAGGAATACACACACACACACACACACACACACACACACACACATACACAGCTGAGAGACTTTTAGCTGCTCAGAAAGGAGAAAATGACTTTAACATAGCTGTCATATTATACAACCGAAATCAAAACAACGATTATGGAACGCTGAACTCCCTAAGCACATTCTATCAGGAATTAGCTTAATGTTTATTGCAATCAGTCTCTTAAGTGTATCCCTATATGTAGCCATTAGACTGAGTCTTACATCAGGTAACACCTCACCTTAATAAGCTGAAATACCACCCATTAAGCTGTCGGTACGTCTCCAGGGGCAGGCCAGAGCTTCTAACTAATTTCAAATGATCAAAGGTTACTGAAATGAGTAATTGAAAATCTAGAGGCTTAGTCATAATGGCCCAGCGAACGTCACGGCGGAGAGAGGTCACCTAAACAGCACTGCTCCTTCGAAACCCTGTTATGACTGTTGTACTCCACTATAAAGGCTACATCTACATATTGGAACCAGATGTCCAGCTCTGGCCATTTTTGTGAAACCTTGATTTTACATCCATCTGTGTGTGTTTTTGATTATGGGAAACTAATTTATTAACAAACCCTCCCAGCCGTATTTCAGCACAGCACTCTGAGAATAGACAGAAGGCTGTCTCTGTTTGCCTGATCACTATCTCCAGAGAAAGCTCTCAACATTGCACTCCGCATATCCAGCCCACATTCTCCCATGTCCTGATTTAGCGAGCAGAGAAAAAAAAAAGAAGAAGAAGAAAGAAAATCCTGGCTCGTGACTACTCCACTAGCAGAATGTCTTCTTACCTTAAAGGGAGCATTCTTAAAATCAATCCAGAAAGCATCTCAATAATAATTAATGATTCTGTGTGTTTGAATGACAGAAGCAAAACAGAAGCCTACCATGTGAGCACTGGGGAATGTTGCAGTTTTGATAACGTATGCTGGGGTTCTTGGTAAAACACCACGGTCCTGTAGTGCTATTGTCTGGGTTTCGGCACAAGTTCCCTCGAAGGTCTTTCTGCTTATGCCGCCGGGGTAAGAAGCTAAGTGTGTTTGATAGGTAAAGGAAAGGAGAATAAGGGTAAGCTCGAGGGATTCTATCGTTTCATCTGTATATTCAGGAAATAACAACCAGCTGTGCTACTGAGACTTCTGTATGTCTGTTAACACTAGAAAAGACTTCCGTTTAAAACAGATAAAAAAATAAAAAAATAAAAAAAGATAAATGGCAACGGGAAGACAGACAGCCATCCCATATACTGAATGTCACCCACTTCAAGTCCTCCCCTGCACTCCCACTCGTATGAGTAAATCAAAGACCATAAAGCAGGTTCAGATCAAAAGAGGCAGAGACACACCGACTCAGAGTGAGACCAGAAGAAGAAGAATCGTCTCTTTCTGTTTCTAAAATATTTTTACACATCACAGTCCTTAAGGATTTACAGCGAATATAATCATCGTTACAGATGTGGAAAACCTAAAATACAGTAGGATATAAAACTAATAGAATCTCTATAAAATATTTAATATTTGGAATCGGATATTAATTTGAAATCTGGCTGTCTTTACCCATAAATGAACTCAGGGATTCCCAGACAAAGAGGAAGATACCTGTTCACGAAAAAATGTAGAGGTCAACATCCCTCTGCTAGGGGTCAAGAGCAATTCTCTCAGCCGAAGTCTGAAAGTGAGCAGTCCCATAAATCCCATATAAAGTCCAAGGACTGTAGTCAAAATGTGTCCACCACAGTCAGGAACTCAACGAGACCTCAGTACTAAGTGGGTTGGGTTTTAAACCTGTTTTTAAAACTTTCAATTATATCAAAATGGGACAAATTAGTGATGGCAGTGATTCCTGTTCCCAGTCCAAAAGTGCTGAAACTGTTTGAATGCAGGTTTTTAAACCTACACAGTCCTTTAGGAAATCTAAAAAAAGCTGGAGGGGAAGGAAAGAAGAAGGGGTGGCAAGAAAGGAAAAAAGAAAAAAACTCAAGGTCCTTTCAAGGTAGTCATGTATTCACGTGTCGTCGGCTTTTTGAAAGTCTGAGACATAAAGGTCTCTTGGCAGCAAGTCACAGTCTTCCTATTCTCCTCATCCCTAGTAAATGACAGGCAGTAAACCGATGGCTTCATGCTGTTTCAGCATCCTTAATGAACTCACCAGCCATAATGAACTCTTGGCAAATAAGCCCTTCACATTAGCTATCTTATCTAAGGCTTGTGCTGCATTCTGTCAAGACTCCCACCATTGCACCGACCCTTTATGCTAACCTTTTAAAAACAGCTCCCCCACCTCAATGCAGCTATTTAAAGAAGTCTGAGGATATAAATGCACATTCAAGTTCACTCAAATGTGCATTCACAGGTTTATCCAGTGGTTAAAGTGAAAGTTGTGCATGATGTTAATAGGGTTGTAGGATTGTACAAGTTTGACAAAGAGTAACTTCTTAATCTAGGAAACATAGCATGAATATTGGTACAGTGCAGAAAAGAAGCTAGCTAGCTGAATAAAAACTTGGCCTTGAAAATGATTTGATAGTTTTTAGTCTTGATCTAGAAGGTGTTGGGTTCGAGTCCTGGACTCGGTGGATGTGTTTCTGTATGGAGTATGTAGGTTATTTCTATACTTACAAGGGTTTCCTCCGGGTTCTCGGGTTTCCTTCCGCAGCCAAAAGACATGCACGTTAGGCTAACTGTTCATTCCAAATTGCCTCTAGGTGGAGATGGAAGTGTGAATGGTTGTCTGGGTGTCGGCCTTGCAATAGACTGGGGAGCTGTTTAGGGTGTACCCCACCTTCTATAAGAATCAGCTGAGATAGGCTCCAGCTTCCCGGCGACCCTAGTAGGATTAAGCGGCTCAGGAGTCTTGATCTTGTCTCAGCCTCACTTTGACTTGGATTCAGCGTTTAATTGGCCTTGACCCCCTGAAGACTCTGTCTTGATCTGAGCTCAGCTAGACCTGGTCTTGGACTTTTTCTTAGTTTTTGAACAATTGAATGCATGTTAATGCCTAACTCAAGGTTTATAAAGCCGAACTAAATCCTCCAACAAAGCATAGCTCTTTGTGAAAGGACAATTGAATTAATCATTAAATCATGAAATCTTATGCAGGCCCTTGAAGTCTGTGATGCATCTGTTCCAAATGAGTGCAACTGCATTTCATTTGTCACTGAATTACAAACAACAAAGGTGTCTAATAAAGCAGGAATGAAAAAGAACAAGTGAAATTGATCCACAATATTACACAATAAAGATTTTAAAAGAATGTTTGTGACAAAGAAAAAGCAGAATATGGAGAATTTAAGGAACAACTACAAGAAGGGGGATAGATGGAGAATCTTACTGATGTTCATGTGGAGTGTTCAGATCCCAGTTCTGGCACTCAACACCACTCTCGGTCACTGATCTCCTGCCTTTGTAATTCAGGCCTGTTCCTATGATGCACTCTCGCACAAAGTCTACAAGAGTAACACAGAAAAGGTGGTCAGTTGAATCATCAGCTGTTTCATATCATGTAATACGCCACACAAGCAAGGACATTTGTACTCTATTTTGTAAAAAAAAATAAGATCTGCTGACATAAAGGTCACAAGACAAGCTGTCAGTGCTGTGTCATTTTATTTCACTCTGGTGAGGACTTCTTGATGTGTTCGCATCACTGCGTATAAGGGTCATCCAGCTTTCATCTAGCTTAAACATTCCAATGCAAGCCTTTATAAATAAGGAATCTAAACAGCATTAGACAGTTACGTAAGCTGAAAAATACTGGAAGAAAGTGTGTCTTTAGCATAACGGACCTCCATGAAAAACCAAGAACAGATGTATGTTACTAATCAAACCATATGGAAGTAGATTCCTTGTCAAATTACAGCATCAGCAGGGCAACTGTAATGCAAGAAAGACTTTGTACCTTTTTTTTCATAAAGGTCGAAGCTGAAGTCAGTCTCAGCATGGATGCCGACTGTGAGGCTGTCGAAGGAGAGTAAATGACACTTTGTGCCATTTTGATCAAAGATGAAAGCTCTGGAGACAAAGATTGCATGCAAATGAATCATTTATCTGTTAATGCGGTTTTTTAAATTTTTTAAATAGACAACATTTGATAAATTATGGATGAGAGAGAGAGAGAGAGAGAGAGAGACAGATAGAGAGAGAGAGAGAGAGAGAGAGAGAGAGAGAGAGAGAGAGAGAGAGAGAGAGAGAGAGAGAGAGAGAGAGAGAGATGGTAACCAGCTGTATAAGGTTAGAAACAGCTGTTACACTTTCTACCTGACAGTTTTTCTGGCACTGATATTTTAATTTTAAAATCTCCTACCATGTGTACTTTTGAACGTCACTACAAAATATGGCTGATATAAGTGCTGTTTGGCAAATGGACTGTTACACAAGACATCAAAATAGGAAGTAGTTGATTTGCTGACCAGGCATTTCCAGTTGTAATGTAGCTTCAGGCTCCTTCCTCTGAGCATTCTGTGTAGTCTAAACTGGGCCAACTTTTTTTTTTTTTTTTTCAGATGCAGCATGGCATAGATTATCCATTTTTCCATTTAGTCACAAAGCCAATATTTGATCATGGCACAAATATTTTTGCCTTGATCAAACCTGCACCTTGACCTTCATACCCCATTATAGGAAAGCTGCAGGTGGTTCCCTGTATAGACTGCACATGCTTCCTGCATGTTCATAAACTGTAGGAGGTTAACTGCCTTTATTGACCCTGACAGGCCTCCATACCTGCAGGTGAAGGGGAGTTTTCTGTTGCGGCTACAGCGGCGTACGCACTTCCCCAAGCTCATCTTCTTGCTTTTCATCATGTAGGAGGAGTCAGGTGGAGCAACAAGACGAATTCCGTCAGTCTTCTGGTAGTCCTGAAGTGCATGCCTCTTGCATTCTGCCATATGAAACAAATTTGTTATAGATCATATACATTTTTTTTTTACATTTTTTAGAGGTTTCACGGGATATTGGGTATAGTAACGACAAGAATGTCACTAATAATGGTGTAACTGATTAAGTGGACTAGACACGAGCAGCACAGAGCAGAAAATGAGCCAATTCAGTGTGCTTTAGTGCAAGATTAATCCTGCTTGTGTAATAAGATGCAAGGATATCCATCATTTTCTGATTAAATACAGTGACTCAGGTTGAGTGGATTCATTGTGAGGGCCACGAGGGAACATGCCAAATCCTTGCTGATCGGGTAACAGAACTCCTCCAGAACCGAATCAAAGACAAACTTCCACATGCATGAACAAGCTCTAGTGTCTAAGGTCATTGGACATGGTTGCAGTCCAAGTTCTTAATGGGCAGAAAAGGAGGACAAGAGGGGATTTTTTTCCTTTTTTTTTTTTTTTTCTAAGATAAGCACACTGGACCGGTCTGTCTGTGGCCCAAACCTGCCTTGAATTTGAATGGAAGTACAAGGCAGCTAGACGAAAATGATAGGGGGGGAAAAAAAATAAAAATAAAAATCACATCTGCATCCTCGTTCCAGGCAGCATTCTCCTGGTATCAGGGTTGAACATTTGCCCATCACCATTTGAAATTTAAATTTGAGTTAACTCGTGACTTTTTATACTTTTAGATCAATCATATTCTTATTCATGATGGTATCCTTATAGCCAAGAAAAACACATTCTTCACATGCACTGGATTAAAAATGAAATGTAGATATAATATTATTATCATTATTATTGTTGTCATTGTTGTTGTTAAGGCACACACACACACACACACACACACACACACACAAACACAGAGAGAGAGAGAGAGAGAGAGAGAGAGAGAGAGAGAGAGAGAGAGAGAGAGAGAGAGAGAGAGAGCTGAATAAAGCACCCCTGACTATTTATTAATATGAACTTTGCATCTCTGAGCTATGAGTGTCAGGAAGCTTCATGTTTTGAGAGCCCACAGCAGTTCCACAGCTAAACACAGGCGCATCTTGCTTCTCCTTCATGGCTCCATGACTCATGTGTCCAGATGTAGGAACGCTAACAGCGCGCGCAGTTCTTTACCCGCAGCAGCTTTCCAGCGGTTGCGAAACTTTATTTTAAACATGAAGTAAAAGTGTCCCGGCTAAAGTGCGACACAGAGACCCAGATCATATTTAAGGGTCCGAAAGCAGATCTTTGCGACTTACCTACATCTTATCTATCCAGAATAACCAAAGCTCTGGGAATATAGAAATAAATAAGAAAAAAAAAGGGGGGAAAAGGATATAATCCGGAGATCAGCTGCAGCCTGGAGCGGGGCAGCAGCGCGCAGCATCCCACCAACTTACCCGAGTAAAGCAGGACAGAGAGCAAAAGCAGGAGCTTATAAATCCACATGCTGTAGTCGAGACTGCTTGGAGGAGAAATGACGAAGTGGTTTCAGCTCAGACAGGAGCCGAGCTGCTGGCCGTGATATATGTCCACTGAGCGGAGGCTGGTGATGATGAGGAGGATGAGGAAAGTAATGATGAGGAGGATAATGAGGATGAAGATGATGGTGATGGAGTCCTACACCGCGCTGTTTATCCCTCCCCTCTTACTCCATCAGCCATTTAAAGAGATCCCAGCATGCAGGGTGAGGAAAGCCCCCTTTATCGCAGGCACAATTTCCTGCCCAGTGTGCTTAAGAGTTGAGGTTGTTGAACCAGAGAGGGAAGTTCATTTAACACGAAGCACAGCTTTACAGCTCTCCTAATGCACTGATTGGGATCAGATCAGTCTACAGGACCGGATCAGGTCCAAGTCTCCTGTCCTGATTTTTTTTTTTTTCTAAAATGGGAGGATCTGTGCAAAGGGGGGGGGGGGGGGGCCCCCCCCCCCCC
>JAOUQZ010000031.1:5993014-6020444 GCA_028564935.1 Neosilurus hyrtlii
TGTGTGTGTGTGTGTGTGTGTGTGTGTGTGTGTGTGTGTGTGTGTGTGTGTGTGTGTGTGTGTGCATGCAATCATCAAATAGACGAACAGCTGTGATCAGAAGCATGCCAATGAGAAGAAAAGCCTACTCAAGAATTGGTCTAATATAGCAGACACACACAGTCCCACCCACCCTCCTTCCCTCTTTTACCCCCAACCCAAACCCTTCCTCCCCATCATTCTCTCTCAAACACCTGCAAGATCCCTACCATGTGTGAGGGCCATGGTGGCTACTTACTGTTGACATAAGGGGCAGTGAAGATGTAGATGTCATTGTCTAAACTCCTCTTGTAAAAACTGGAATCAAAGGTCTCTGCATTCTCAGTCCACTCCTCCCCAGCACTGAGACACATACAGACATTACATGGTCATGAGGTGAGATGCTAAAATATCTGAGATTGCTATTATATATAACGGATTATACAGTTAAGGAATGTGATGTACTGTATTAGGAAAATAATCAGTGATTTACCTATAACAGCACATTCTGAGTTTGTGATTTATTCCTCTTATATAAAATCACTTTTTAACTTAGTAAGATGGTCATCACATAGAGGTGTGATAGAAAAGCGACGGACGCGGATGGCAATTTGCAGCTGCCACTTTTCATTCACAAAATGTTCTCAAATTTGTCTTGCAATATTCACAGAATCACATTTTGGTCTCCTGGTTTGTGAAGTCGTCTCGAAAAAATTTTCAAACATGGTGAAAGTTTTGCGAAAGTCGCAAAACGAGACTCTGAGGCGAAGTAGTCTCCAACGTTTTCAAGGAATAGCAACAAGTTGGAGACTTCCATGCATAAAGTTTGTGATAAGTTTGAGATCTGCTGTCATCAGACATTCTGTGTATTTTGTCATCATTCTAATATCACGCAAATAAAAAGGGAACGGTTAGAGAACAAAAAACGAACAAAACGCGACTGATTTATGACAAGAAATGTGCTTTTTTTTTATCAAACAGCCACAAACCAATCGCAAATTAATCGCAAATCAGTCGCAAATTACTCGCAAATCAGTCGCAAATTGTTGCACGACTTTCTCACTACTTTTTGGCTATAAGCGTATTTAACCCGTAAGATATTCACTTGCATGTGGAGTCGCAAAGCAACTTGATGCGAATTTCATTATTTGCAAAAACACACAAAAAAATATTGCATCAGTTGCTTTTCTATCGCACCTCTTGTGTAATCACGAACCTAAATAACACAATTTATCCAATTTAAGTTACCTGCAATGTTGTGGACACAAAGTTCACATAGCAGATAGATCCTGTCATTAATGATTATATAGTCCTGAAGCCTCTCCCATTTTAGAAAATATTCTCATAGTTTCAAAGCCTTACAAACAGACTCCTTCCACAAACATTAAACACAATTTCCTTTCAGATACCTTAACAATAACTAGGATTATAAATTAATTTTTAAATACAGTACTCCGTAATTACATTGGGCTATGCACATTAGGCCAATTGGCTGTTTTAGATTGCCCCTAGGTGTGAATGTAAATTGTTTTGTGTGTGTGTGTGTGTTTGTTCTGTGATGGACGGGCAAGCTGTTCAGGGTGTAACCCGCCTTCACCCAGAGTTTTCTGAGAAAGGCTCCAGCTCCCCTTGACCCTATTACGAATAAGCAGTTCGGCAAATGGATGGATGGGCATTAAAATACAAGTATGTGATTTGGATTCAAATTTCAATTACCCTCCAAGCTGCACTGATAGAAAAAATTATTCAATATCTTCTGTCAAATCAGATCTGAGAATTCGATAGCTCTGTGGGCTACATTTATTTAAATCATCTTCATTTTGCTACCATGACTATTTATGCTTTAACCACTAAACGATTTGCACTCAGACTGTCCTGCTGTTTTAAACTTTATGAATTCAGTCTCAGTCTTACACTTTATAGAGTACAGTTAATGACAGAAGGAGAGTGAGAAAGGGGGGAAGAGAGAACAAAGTGTGTCTGAGTTCATAAACTAGTTTTTTTGTGATTTAAAACAGCAGGGCAGGCCCTTCACAACTCTTCAGTGTTCCTGCTGAGAATCGCATGCTTCCAGAAATTCTCTCCCACATCCTGCGTCTTTCTAAAGCATCTAATACCTCTCACATATGGATGAGAAATGAGAAATGCATGACCAAACACACACACACACACACACACACACACACACACACACACACCTGCTTCAGGAAATGCATTGCCAACACAAGTCAAACAACAGCTGACTACTAATGATTAAAATGATGTTTCTCACCTTTTAGGGTAAACCCGTGTGATGCCCCCATCTGTTGCCACAAACTTGGCTAACACACCTTCTCTGTAACACAGCAAATGTATAATAATTATGTTTAATTTCACCATAACAATTAGGTTGTGAGTCATGACTTCACTAATGATTCACAAATTATGTCTGGGCGTCTGTTTTGAGTCATTTCTTAATGGGGTAGTCATGTCTTCATGGCTAAAGAGCAGTGAGCAACCAGTTAGGAAAATGACAAACACCAAGCCTCATTCCCCACAATAGCAACTTCTTATTTAAGCCGGACATTGATCACAGACAGGGTTGTCTTTTTAAAGTTATTCAAGATATCCGTGCAAGTCGACACCTAATTGTGTCTTTTTAATTCTTACACAGAGGGACACTAGTTCCAGCTACACTAGTGATATTTTTCTAAAGAAACCCACACACACTGTGTGTAAACTCCCACAGAAACACCCTAGTCTGGGACTCGAACCCAGGACATTCTAGCGTTGGGGTGGACACGCTAACCCTTAAGGCACCGTGCTGCCCATATTTACATATGCTATATATAATAAAATACATTCCCTAAAGGTTCTATAAATCACAGTAAACAATAATAACTTAAAGTCATTTACAGTAAGTGACCCTTTGCTTTAAATACATAGTAGTCTTAGGTACAGTTTGTGCGGTTTTACAAGAAAATGAGCTGTAAGTTTTACTGAATATCTTGCTGAACCATTCGCAGTTCTGTAGATTTTGACTCTCACACTTGCTTCGTTATTTGCATGCAAAACACAGCAGCCTTTATGATGTTTTAGTCTGAAAAGTAGTCTCTTATATAATATGCTGCTTTTTTTATTGACATACTTTTTTATTTGTAAAATTAAATTTTGTGCTGGAAAACTAATATTTTCAAATCTAAAAATGTTTTGGTACTGACTCACTAATGTACATGTTCATCATGTTCATTTCCTGAACCGCTTAATTCTAATTAGGGTCGTACTCTGGGCGAGGGCAGAGTACACCCTGGACAGCTCGCCAGGCCATTGCAGGCTAATGTACATATCATACAATAAAAAAAAACATGGCAAAGTTTATACTGTGTTTTTAGGATGGCTAACAGTTTTGCACAGTTCTATATGTACTGTTACAACTTGGAATTTTATCACTTAATGCACAAAACTTGATTAAACAAAATGAAAACGTGTTA
This sequence comes from Neosilurus hyrtlii, assembly GCA_028564935.1. Classification (NCBI taxonomy): domain Eukaryota; kingdom Metazoa; phylum Chordata; class Actinopteri; order Siluriformes; family Plotosidae; genus Neosilurus; species Neosilurus hyrtlii. Next base: position 5,996,503 of record JAOUQZ010000031.1, read on the forward strand.
GTTGGAAAGGTTTTTAGCCCCACTGGGTCAGTACTTGGTAGGAATATGTTTGGATGAAATTAGATCTGCAAGTCTTCTGGAATATGTTTCTTATCACCTTAGCTGGAGATTGTTATTTTCGACCATTCTTTTTGGCAACAATGCTCAAGCTCTGTCGGACTGGATGTAGATCATTTAAAAAACATTCAAATGTAGTCAGGTTTTTGGATTTGAGCCACGGCAGGGTAAAATTTGAAGTATATTTTTGGTCATTAGCCTGATGGAACGTGAACCCTCCAGGCTCAAGTCTTAAAAGAATCTTGGATAACTCTATATTTGGCTCTCTTTTTTAACCCTGACCAGTTTCACTGATGATTAAAATTCATATACCCTCATATCCACAAAGTGGAGCTACCACCACCATGCTTAACTCTTGGGTAATTGTTCTCAGGGTGACTAGCTGTGTTGCATTTCTGCCTAATGTAGCTTCTTGTGCAAGAAAAAAAAAAAAAAAAAAAAAAAAAAAAAAAAAAAGTTCACTTCCTTTTATCAGACCAGAAGATGCATTTCCACTAATTTGTTGAGCCTTCAAATTGGATCTAGATTATTTATTTATTTATTTATTTATTTTTAATCACTACTCTATAAAGCCAAGCTGTTTGGAGTGTTCATGCTCTGTAAGCAGCATTTCCCATCGGAGTTTCTCCTGCCAATTGATTGCTTCACTGACTAACACCCTGCAAACCTGCATTCTCTTAATAGAATATTGGTCTGCAGCATGTTCAGAGCTGGAAATGTGTTTAAAACCAAGCCCTGACTGATGCTTTTTTCAAGTTTACCTGTTTCTTTGTGTTCTCTGGTACTCTCTATGACCTTGCACGTTAAAAAAAAAAAAAAAGTTACAAAGGCTGAATATTTTAATATTAAAGTTAACTTTTATAACTAATATTAACTTTCATCATTTAATATAGAATAAAATCTAAACACATCTTTTTAAATTTTAAAATTTTATTATATTACTAATTTAATAAAAAAATGTGGTGCAGGAAGAATTTAGGTTAAGTATCTGTGACATGACTGACTTACACACTTTGCTTTTTCCAGAGATCCACCAGATCAGCTGTAAGAAAAGCATCCAGTAACAGCCTGTTGAGCAGAGTCGCATTACCTGGTAAAGAGTTAGAGAAAAGTGTTGATGTGTAATTTGGGAATAAGCTCATTCATTATTTTGTCCTCAATACCGATTTCATCAAGGTCATGGTCTCATCATGAATCTGGATCTTGTCCTGGGGCAAGACAGGAATATACTATGTATGGTCCATGATCTACCACACACACACACACACACACACACACACACACACACACACACACACACACACACACACACATACTGGAGCAATTTATTGTATCCAATCACTCACTCACATATCTGCCGAACTGCTTAATCCTATTAGGGTTGCGGGGAGGCCGGAGCCATGGACAGGAGTCTAGTGCACCCTGAACAATTCACCAGACCATCAGAGGGCTGACACGCACACAACCATTCACACTCACACCTAGGGAACAGCCTGTAGTCAGTCAACGTACTGGAATGTTTTTAGTTGATGGGAGAAGACAGAGCAACCCAAACGGGCACTGGGGAACTATGATAAACTTCCTCCCTGAGAAGTAACCTGTAGCTGTACGGTGGCGGGCGTGTGTGTGTGTGTGTGTGTGTGTGTGTGTGTGTGTGTGTGTGTGTGTGGTATAACAGAAACCTAAGTCAGTATGAGCAGTGACTCAGAAGCTGAGCAAGAGGGTAACAGAGACAGCAATGATGTCCCAGGCCAGACTAATCAATCATAGAAGCTACTTTCAATGATAGCACTCCAGGGTCACCTTCAGTGAGTGAACAAAACACACTGATGTCACTTGAGTGGGAAAGCACCTGAGTAAGCAACTGTAAGAAACAAGACCACTCATCTCCAACAACATGAGATCATCCATCGATTTACCTTCTTCAGGGGTCATAAAATATATCAGAGCTTTGATAATGATTTCAGAGGGAGCTTATGTAAGGATGACGTGATCTAAACATCAAGGTGAGCTGAGTTAAGAGGGTTTTAGTTTACTTGTTTTATTTCTTTGTGACATTATTGTAAAGTCTGACAAGATTCTCAAACCCAGCTGATGAAAAGAATGCAGCATAAAATCATGCTAACGCCACCATGTTTCAGTGTGTGTTGTTATGGTAATACAGTTTTCAGAGATCTAGAGTCTACTCCCTGTCTATAATATAAATGTATATGAGAGAAAAAGACTAAAAAAACAAAAAAAAAAAAAAAAAAAAACTATTCACTTACACACTGGGTCACCAGGTGTTCTCTTGTTGATGTACTTGTTGAAGTCCATGAGGAACTGAGTATTATTGGTGGAAAGTTTCAGGTCCTGGCAATATTCCCTACACAAAGTCATCACAAGTTTATCTGACAAAACCCCAGCCAGAAGAAATAATGCACTTAAATCCAAAATAATAAATAGATGTTGACTGGCTGCATCAATCAGATTTATGTTTTTTAATGATGCTATATTAATTCTGCCCTGAGTGCTGAGAGTAAACCTTGGTTCAATTTCAGACACAAAAGGAGGGCATCGCTAAAGGTATGTCTAAATTTATAAGCCTTCAAACACCTGTAAAGTTTGGACACCACTTGGATAAACCTAACAATGCTAAAGCTATGGGAGGTCGTTATATTTCTTCAGGGCTCTGTATATATTTGACCTACCTGGGTGCTATAAAGGTGTACCCATAATCCTCAAAGTCCTCTACTTGCATAGTATCTAAGACTGCAGAGAAATAAGTAAGGCAGGTCAGATGTCACAGCCATAATACTCGGTGTCAACTCTCACACAGATAAGTAATAAAAAAAATGATACACATAGATTAAAAAATGCAAAACAGTAAAAGTAACAAAAGCTGAAATTTATATGACAAGCAATTCATTTAATATATATAATTCGTAATATATATATATATATATATATATATATATATATATATATATATATATATATATATATATATATAATTGCTCTTAAACATGTACATTCCTTATCATGCCATAAGGCTTATATAGTGGATAAGTGAGACATGCAAACATGTGCAAAGATAAAAAGGTGAAGAAGAAAAAAAGACAAGAGGAAAGCACTGTACTTGCCCTTCTGCCCTACAGTGTAAATCCCACAGGTTACCCAAAACAGAGAAAGACAGAGTTATGAACCAACCAGTGCTGTGAACACATATTTCAACACATCACTGCATATAAAGAGCACGGAACGTGACACACGAGTTCTTCTGAAGTCAGACAACTGGCTTTCAAATACAGGCAGTAAAGTTTCAGCTGGCAAGTGATGAGCAAAGTGTGTAATCACTTCTTTTTTCCAACACTAATGGCAACAGAGGCGAGAGTACAACAGTGTGGCATAAAGACAAGACCCAGAGATAACCAGACAACAGCAAAAACAAACAAACAAACAAACAAACAAACAACTAAAAAAATAAATGCAGGGGGGGGGGGTTCGACCATTCGACCAATCTATACCTACGTAAGTTCATCATGAAGAAAACACTTCAGACTTTATTTACCCAGATATGTAAGGTTTTTACCACTGGCAAGAATTTCCAAGGAAAAGACAGTTCAGTCTGGTTGGGAAAACTTAATAGATTTCCTGCACAATTTTACTGACTGGCAATTTAGCCATATAAATGTACTGCACTTTCAACAACAAACATTTTTCAAAAACAGCTTTACTAAAAATCTACATGCACGCTCTGTTCTTAACTGAAAAACCATTTCAGATAAAAAGCAACTTGAGAGGTTTCTCAGATGCAAAATAATAAATAAATAAATAAATACATACATACATACATACATACATACATACATACATACATACATACATACATACATACATACATACATAAATAAATAATGCATCCCATTCTGTTTTAACAGATATTGAGATTATGAATCATTTTAATACTTTTGCAATAATGTTGATTTCTTGCTGTGAGATGAATCTTCTGTGATGTTTGTAGTTGGATGTTAAATTAAAAGTAGTGATTTGACAGGCTAAAGAAAAAATTTAAATGACATTACATGTAATCTGATTGTTCAATGCACATAAAGCGCATATCCAGACTGTTGAGTATCCGAACAGAAATTAGGCTATTAGCTAGATGCACTGTGCACTATGATTTTTATCAGATTCCAGAAAAGCATTCAGCATTGACTTGAAGAGAAAATGTGTACAGGAAAATCGAAAAGGATAAAGAGTTTACAAACTCCCGCAAAATACTTGTTAGTCCTCGGAAGGCGAAGTAAGCCGAACGCTGCCAAAGCCCTCATAGACATAAATAAAGACACCCTGTTCAGAAGCAGGCATTTTAAAGATAGCGCCCATATTCGGAGATAGCGCCCGATGGTACCTGACGGGTCAGGCCGGGTTCGGAACTTCAGACAGATATTTAGAAAATAATGCTCGGGTTCGGGTCGGGCTCATTCAGTTCAGCACCATAAGGCATTGAACATTTAAGGTTTTTTTGTTTTAAACAGCTTATTATTTAGGTAGCCAGTGTTTCACTTGATGTTGATGTTTCACTGGCCTGTTTCACATGGTTCAAAGGCTCGTTTTTGTAATTAAAATAAATTTAAAATACTACCCTAACATCCTAATGTTTTCCTGTGTGCTGAACTTTTTTTATCTATCTGTGATAACGAAACACGTCCATATTAGGCTCCATGGGGCAGTGCAATGATGAAAGATGAGATTTTAACTGTGTCGGGCTCGGACATAAATATCTTAATGCCTGTCTCGCTCGGGTTACGGTCTGCACTAAAGATCCTGGACTGAGAGTTCTCTGAACAAACTGAGCAAATAAATTTAATTAGTAGTTTGTATTTCATTTATTGGAAATATATATAGACAGAAGATTTTCTGTACTGTTTGAAAGTTTTTGTTGAGTTTTCTTTTGTTTTTTATTGTTTTGTTTTTTTTTTTTTTTGAGGGGGGGTGACAATCGAATTTTATTCTCTAGCAAAATGTGTTTCAATAATTTAGATTTATTAGTTTAAATTGAAAAATATTAATACAAGATCCTTTAAACATTATAATATATTTTCTAACTATTCTGATTTCCCCCGTTTTTTGCTATAGTTTTGGAAAAGTAAATGATATTGGTTGGTCGTACTGACCTGGCAACCCTTGTTACTCATTATCAGTATTTGTGGAGTTTCCAGAGCAACACAGAAGTACATGATTTACCACAAGTTAATCCGCACTCAAGAGCAATACAGGAGACACTTCAAGGCCAATGTGAGCCATTGTCCTTCTGCTTGCATTGGTATTGCTTTGTTCTCCATCTGTAGTACCTTTCCATCATTATACTCAGGTTAATGGGGTAAAGCTCACCAAGTTCTCCCACTGCATTTTAGACCTTAGCAAATGTTTTCCCTAGCAGGGCAGGGAATGGTCTAATGGCGCTATAAAGAAGTGATCAACATCATTAAGTCTTTGTTCCACAAACGTTGCTTTGCTTGCTAATGAATTAACCAAAGTAAATATGGAAGTAGCTCAGTTTATAACTGATAGAGCATGAATAGCATGGTATGTGACATGGAGTACCTTTTAATGTTTTGCTCCAGTGTGGGATTGAATAAAACCATTTGGATAAAACAGCTTTGATAAGACATTTTCTCATACCTGGAGTGGGAACTAAGGTTGACTGCTAAGAAGCAGTGGTTGTTACCATTAAAAAAGTCTATAACTGCATTTTTCAAACATTTCAATCTAGCAAGCACTGTTGGATTGTAAATACATTCATTCACTCATCCCTTTTATAAGCCCCTTAATCCTAATTAGGGTCAAGGGGAGGCTGGCATCTATGCGAAGGCGGGGTACACCCTGAACAGCTCGCCAGACTACTGCAGGGCCAACACACAAACGTCCATTCACACTCACACACACCTAGGGGTGAATTGTAACAGCCGGTTAGCCTACTGTGCATGCTTTTGGACTGTAGGAGGAAACCCAGGCACGTACAGGGAGAGCATGCAAACTTCACACAGAACATCCGGACCTGGGAAACGAACCTTCTTGCTGTGAAGCATCAAATTCCATCACATTCCATCATATTCTACAAACGTGCTGTATACACGTTTTTCCTTTAACTCTTTTTAAGGGTAATTTGTACAGGACCATAAACTGTATGCTTAAAGTATGTGTTGATCTGTCAAAATCCCACTCGTTTATGACTGCACTGTGCTTAATGAAGCCATGGTTTAAGAAGTCCTATAATCAGACAACGTATAATGACAAGTCCCTGCAATTTCCGCTTAATATCACAGGATATACCTGAGCCTACATGCAATTATACATATTTATATGATTTTACCCAGCAGTGCAGTGCACTGTAGGTGTATGTCTGTTTATAGACTCTTGACTCCTAAAGACTACAGTGGCATTAATAATACACTTTAATGTGCTGTCTGTGATCTTAGTACTATTTGTCTGCTTCTATATTTGCTTACAAATAAAGAAACGAAGCAAACACATTGGTGTAATATTAGAATACTATTGAGTATTACAATAATTTAAGGAACAAAGCTACAATGTTCTCAAGAACAATGTTTTCTGTTCACAGTCCTTGCTTTCACATGCTCTTCTCATCAATCTGCACATCTTTCCGGAGCCAGAAATCTCTTGGCGAGCATGTCTTAGCTTCACTTTTTCTTTCAACTCAGCTAAACGAGCCCCCTGGAGCTCATTGAGCATCCATTCAGGCTTTTAAACCATCCAGGAGATCTGTAGAGAACCACAAAGACTGAGAGGAAACAACACAGAGACAAGGCCCCATTCTGCACCCCCTGCACCTTCACCTGGGCCTTTACAACATCATAAATATGTGCTTGACTGACTTACAGCAAAGGAGAGAAAGGAAGACAGGCAGAGTGACAGAGACGGAAAGAGACACAGCTCATCTATGCACATCTGCAACACACCCCTGAATCATTAATCATAAATACACACTTGGTGCTGAACGGCAGGAGATGTTTAAATGTAGCTCCTACATGTATAAGTTCAAAAGGTAAAGCAAGATCTATATCAGGACTGGGCCACTAACAAAAAAATATAGTTTACATACCTTAGAGATATTACTATTGCACCTGTGATTACGTGTGCATTTGATGTGCACAACACAGAACAAATTAAAGGAAAAAATTTGCCAGATGTTATATTACACTACTCTTTTAAGATGATCTGCAGCTGCATTGCAGATATTGACAAGCATTCCCTCTCTCCCCAACTGACCCTACTGGATCTAAAATTTAAAACTTTTCTCTAAAATGTAAACAGAAACCTGAAATAAAAAAAAAACTAGTCAGAACTATTCCTTGGCAATATTTGGAATATTTGGGATGATTCCATGAGGGAGGACCATGTAAAACTTTAATCCTGAGGAATGTGTACATTGCCACCCAGGTATCAGTAGCACAGACTTCCTGGAGGGGTACACCACAAACCACTGCACATTAAAAGGAGATAATACTTAGGGTACTTACAGTATCATCTTACTACAGGGGATGTGTAAGGGGTTTTTGCCTTTAGCTCATAATGATGTCCACCATCATTATCAGCCGGTCGTTGTTTGAAGTGAATGTGAAATTTATGAGTTATTCTAAAGTTTGGACAGCTGCCTGTATAATTTGGCCTATAAGTAAGAGCCTTAAGGGACTTTAGCAAAAGGAAGAGATCCCTTCACTGTGGAAAGAGGCACCTATTTATTTAAGAACTGGAATAGATATACTTTAAAATGAATACACTGCATTGCCAATATATAGATATATATATTCTTATTCTTATTCTTATTCTTATTATTATTATTATTATTATTATTATTATTATTGTATTTATTTTTTTTTTGGACCACCTTCAGTCTCGATTATAGCATGTTATCGGAATGCCAGTTGGTCAGCAACATTAAATGACAATAAAATGAATTCAGCTGATCACTTGAATGTACTGAATGACCAGGTTATGCAATCAATGGACTTTTTCCTCCCTGATGGCACAAATATAAAATTGGAAGTTGAACAGTAAAGGAGGGGTTCTGTTAACATGACAAATGATTTTTATGCATGAACTGGCACCACAAAGGTAAAAGTTCCCCTACTGAAAGTCTTTGGGGTGAATTTTTTCGACCATCAATTAAATATATCAGTGAAGAATGAACCCAACTTTGGATGAGAAACATACTGTGATGTTTTGTCAAAACAACGCCATGGAGAGTATGTGTTGTAATTAAGGAAAGAGGTGGCCCAACAAAATATTACAGTGCACATTCATTCATTCATTTTCTGAACTGCTTATTCCTAATTAGGGTCGCAGGGAGGCTGGCACCCATCTCAGCCGACTCTGGGCGAGGGCGGGGTACACCCTGGACAGCTTGCCAGGCCATCGTAGGGCCATCAGTCACACAACCATTCGCACTCACACCTAGGGGTAATTTGGAACAGCCAATTAGCCTATTGTGCATGTTTTTGGACTGTGGGAGGAAACCAGAGTACCGGGAGGAAACCCACACAAGCACAGGGAGAACATGCAAACTCCACACAGAAACGTCTGAGCTGGGAATCGAGCCCAAGACCTTCTTGCTGTGAGGCAGCTGTGCCAACCACTGCGCCACCGTGCCGCTTACAGTGCACATTATTATTTTCTTTTTTTGGCCAGGTATGTTCCCAAGTGATAGCACCCACAGTGCTGCCACTGCAAGTGGCATCATATACAACTTTAGCTTACATAGTATCTTGCCATTGTCTAGCAATCAATAAATTACAGTAAAATTCCCTTTTCGGGAATGTCACTAGATCCAGTCAACAAGATACACAACATTCACTGAATAGACCATATTATAACATTGTAGTTGTTATCTGCTTATGTAAAAAAAAATGCCAGGGTCTTCTGATTAATGAAAGAATCCCTGGAAACAAAGGAGTTTCTGGCAATAATAAGACTTTGTGAACAATGTGTGCTCTAGAATAAGAATCAGTAATAGTGAAAAAATGCATTGCATGTAGAGAGGCCAGTATGCCCATGTGACATGTCCCAAAAGGGTGTCTGGTTCCACCAGTAGAAAACACATAAGACAACTACAATTAGCAATGAGTTAACTTGGAATCACTGAAGAGATCCACCAGTGTGTTGCTAACCATTTCCCAGATCCTGCATACCTCAACTGCACACAAGTGTCACTTTTCCTAGATGCACATTTTGTGTGTGCATCATCCACTGCACCCTTGTACAGACTGATATATAGTTTAGATATTAGTGAGGCTAAAAATAGACAGGTTCACCTACAGTATGTAGTTTCTCTGGAACGTTTATCACGTTGATGATTGTACACCGTGTCAGAAGTTATTATGCAAATCTGATATATTTGTATATCTTTGTAACTATCTATTTGGTCCTATCGAATCAAGGATTATCTTCCTTTAAAGATAATGTCTAATGTTTGTTTCATCTAAATAAGTCCTCAAGTTTTATTTTAGCAAAACACTGGATAAAAGCTGTCTGATGTTATTATGCAAGTTGAATAGACACCAGTGTATTGGTTGGATAGTGGCTTGTGTTGCAGTCTGATTTCAGAAATGGGTAAAAAAAAAAAAGATTTGTACAGTTACTGGCTGAAATATTATGCAGAGACCAGAGAACTATTAAGAAAGCAATCGATGGGCTCCCGAGTGGCGCATCGACAAGGTGCGCGACTATCAACCCGAAGATTGCAATGGAGGGGGCGTGTGCTTGCTTGCGCCCCTCCCTGGTCGGTGGTGGTCGTGTGATTGGGAGGGCAAAAAGTTGATGGGTGAGAATTGGAAACGACTAAATTAGGGAGAAAAATGAAAAAATGTAAAAAATTCACACTTGCATAATAACTTCAGTTATAGGTCAGTGTATAGCTTGCCCAAGTAGACAAAACATGTACATCTGTATTCTAATCTCAGATAGTGAAGTTGACAATCCCATGTGTCGATGTATCACTAGGCTGCTCTGCAAGCATTAACATCTGAGTCATAATCTCTGATCACTGCTCACAAGGGGACCCTCTGCATTAGAAAAGCCTTGCATCTTCACCAAGCTAGAGCCTGTGCTCTTATTCCTGAGTTATAATTGTTTGTAGGATTAGAGTATAGCCATAGGCTTAAACATGCTTAAAAGACCAGATTAAAAAAAAAAAAGACTCCTAGTTAAGCCAATAAGCTCAGTGGAACTATGGCCTCCATCACCCATCTAGCTTCGTCAACAGGAGTAAGTAACACACATAGTGTTCTGGCTGATACGCACAGAGCACACGGAAGCCAGTCTTTCAGAGGAAGCAGTATCCTGTTGCCTCTTGCCATTAGGGAAGATAGGTCTGTTGGCATATATATCAAAAACTGCTAAAAAGAAGCCCAAGGAAATAAACTCTTAATTTGTGTGTCTGGTATTTAAACCTTAAACAAACCCCACATATGGTCTGGGGTGACTGGAAATGTCTGCATTGTGTCATAAATTACATTTGATAACCTCAACATACTGAAAAGGAAGGCCTTGAGTAACCAATTCACCCTTCACAAACCTGGAGTTATACGGAAATGTCCATCCTACTTCAATATGAAAATGTGCTTTGAGTCCCTTGTTTTGATTGATATAGCGTACGTATTAACTCTTGAATGCAGGTCAGAAACATTTTTAATAGATGCTCAAAAGAAGATATCCAACTGAACTTTAATCAAAACATCCAAAAACACACAAATCTGGAGCAAGTGCATGTCTAATGAAAAAAACAAAAAAACAAACAAACAAAAAAACAAACAAACAAAAAAACAAACAAAAAAACCCTAAAACAAAAAAAAAAGACCACACACAGCTGAGATTGCCCACCCTTCTGAAATGAGGAGTACAGGGATGATAGTCAAACACCACTCCAAATAAGCACTGATACTCACACATGGCGTGTTTTAAGTCCCCTAGGTTTGCTCGGATGTAGTGCATGTTGTACTCAGGCAAAACCAAGGCCAAACTATAGAACACACACAAATGCAGACATATACATAGAATATAGAGATCACTAAAGGGAAATTCAGATTTTCCCAATTTTGTGTATATTTTGCTTGCTTTGAAGAAACAGTCATTCGGAGTGCTCGATTAAAAAAAAAAAAAAAAAAAAAAAAAAAAAGGAAACCCCATCATTCTAATGATCATAACCACAGGTTTAAAAGTTTTATAAAATGTCTTTACATCTTTAAAAGTCACCCTACAGCAGGTTATTGCAATGCGGTTACAAATATATTATGGTTGCCTTAGAAGCTATTTTATGATATAACATACAGATGTGTATTCTGGCATAAATTTTACAAGTCTTTGAAACTATACTGGGAGGATGAACACCATTCTTCCAAAAAAAGAATTCCATCATACGTTCCTAGTTTGTCTGGGGAAAGCCTCTTTGTTGAACCCTAGAACAGTTTGTTTTCCTATCAAAAACAGTCTTGATTAGGGCTGCCTTAGAAAGCTAGAAACCCTTCAGAAGAATCCTTGAGGAACTGGTTTTGCCTGAAATGTAAAATAATTAATGTTTATCCAATAAAATATGGCTAATTGGGTTTAGTATCTTAATGGATTTGCACAATGTTGAATTCTAATATGTTGCATTTTTTTATAATATGAAATGGATTCATATTTTCTTGAATATTATTTCTTAATTTTACAGTGTAATCCATTATTTGAAAAAATTCTATACAAAGAAAACCATTTAACACAATTTTCATTCATTCATTCATTTTCTGAACCTCTTAATCCTAATTAGGGTCACGGGGAGGCTGGCGCCCATCTCAGCCGACTCTGGACAAGGACAGAGAACACCCTAGACAGCCCATCAGGCCATCGCAGGGCAAAAACACGCTGACTATGCAGCCTACTCTTGATGAAAATCAGCAATTGTGATCAGTAATCCAGCACCTTACCACAAGGCCACCACTGACCCACACTATTTACCTATATTACTGGATATCAAACTAAAGGTAACTGGACTCTGACCACGACACTCGTCATGACTTCATGTTTACTCATGAACAAGCAAATTATACTGTAAAATCTCGAAAAATCTGTGGAATTGCCCTTTAAGCCAACAAGTCAGTGCTGATGTCAAGACAAATGAATGCACTAGATGGAAGGACTTTGTTTGAACATACCTGTAGTCTGTGCCATTGACTGGTACCCATGTGTATGTCCTCACTCCTCGATCAATGTATCTCTGACAGTAACAAATTAAAAAAAGAAAAGAAAATAGAAATGAAAAGCACAGATGAAATATGTAAACATTAATCTGATGACGGATTGACACAAACCTCATCCTGAGATTTGACCAGTGTTTCAATCTTCTCCTCACCAGGGAGCCTGTCAATCATCTTTCTTCTTATCTAAAACACAGTAATCAGGTTATTAGTTGATTCATTATTTAATTTATTCTTCTAAGACCCAACGCCTAATGTTGTTTGTCTTGTCATTTCTCTGCGCCACTTATGTTCCTTACCACCTTACTGCCAAATATTGTCCCTGATCAACATATTCAAACAGGAAGAATATTTGGGAACAGTGTAATACCCAGTTGCCTTCATATAAGGATCTTACAAGGACATACACACAATGTAGTTGAAGGAAAATGTCCCAATAGGATAAATAAAGTGCTGTGTCAAAAAGAGAATCTTAACACGAGAGTTCAATAAAACCATTTCAAATGTTGAGTGCGCTTTACCAGTTCAAAGTGTCCTAAGGTTGAGTCAAGTATGATGTTATAGAAAATATGGAAAACCATGTTTTTCATTTCCAAGTTACGGCATGAATGAATTTGTTCCGGAAAGATTCTGTGCATCTTTATGTGATTTTCAAAGAACCAGGGCTATTCTTTCAAGCCTGAACACCATGTCGTTACTCTGCACTGTGTATATAATTACAGAAGAACACCCACATACCATATAATCTCTCATATCGAGACCCCTAAATAACCAAAACAGCATTATCACTGTGCTATTTATTTACATATGGTTTTTATTTAAAATGTCACATCTGCCACACAGTAAAGCTCCTGCATACATAGTCTCCAGACTTTATTCATTCAGGAACTCACCAATTAATCTTATTCCATCTGTTACATACTCCTACTGGCAAGTTTTAACAATTATTATCATTAAATTGTACCTGTGGTGAATTTGTATTACTAGCTATTCAACATGATCACATATAACATCAGCGGTTCCTTCTGGCAACATCAGTCCATTCCCGATTTTAAAGTGTGCGTGACTCTTACGATACAAGGCATGCTTAGAGACATGCTGCCTTTTCATTGACTGTTCCAGCCTGGTAGTGACAAGAACTCGTTGGATTGGCCGGGTTACGTCACTGACCCCTGTGCACAATGACACTCAATCTGCCAGTGCTAGGCTGCACAAATAACAAAAAATCATGGAAGACATTTATTTTGTCTTCGTAAACCAGCTGACTACAGGAAAGCACTGTTGGCAAAACAATTGGTAGCATAAATAATTTTGGATTTACCGTCACGCACATCTCTGGTAATATTGTCATCACTTCAGATTCACTAGAATGTGACGTCTCACAGTCTCCTCAAGACTCCTCCCTCTCTGGTTCATATAGTTAACCACTGAGACCCATTTCCTTGAAATTACTAGCCATAGTTGCTTCTAGAACTCACTTTTTTAAATCATGTGTGCCCAGTTTTATGTTAAAATAAGCATCTGTATCGTTTCAAAGTATTACATATGCACAGATTATGCTGTAAGGATGACCAGCAGCAGTACTCATTAAGTGTTGTTTCTGTGTGTGTGTGTGTGTGTGTGTGTGTGTGTGTGTGTGTGTGTGTGTGTGTGTATCCTTACATCAACTTTAATATCATTTTCTAGCTCAGCATCCAGGAAGTCAAGTGTGACGGGCTCCTGAAATTTGGGATTCTAACAAAAATGACAATCAGGTTAATCACAGATCGGCACAGTAAGCTACTGCAGAACAGAACATACATTTAAAAGTTAATGATATTTGAAAAAAAAAAAGCTAAATTGTAAAATTACAGACCGTAACTTTATCACTTCGAACTTTATCCACCACCACTGTATTTAAATAATGGAAATTTATATTCAGCTTTTTGTTCTAGAATATTAATGTATGTAATGCTTTTTAGCAGCATGGAAAACGAATAGAGGTCCAGGCATCACACCTGAGTTTAATCCCCCACAGAGTTTAACGTTAACTATTCAATGAGTAACGAAATTAAGTAAAAGACTCATTATTAAAGAGCTGAGTTCATGAAATATGCATTATGCATATTCAATAATTAATATGTTTTCAGATAAATCCTATAGCCAGTACTGGATTATAAATAACTTTCAGATTTGAATGTTTTGTCTTTGGACTGAATAAAGTGCATAATGTGTATTGAGCCATTAAAGAACATCTTAATGAATTGAGAACTACGAAATAACTAAGATGAAATGGTTATATTCTTACTTCATGCAGACAATAGATCAAGCATGGAAATGGGCATAAATAAGGACATTAAAGATAAAAGTTAATGTAAATACATAAAAAGTAGCAGAAAAATATATAAATAAATAAAGAAAAAAAGAAAGAAAGAAAAGAAAGAAATGGAGAAAGTCAAATTCAAGCAAATTTACAAACAATGTACTGCATGCATGTTTCTGTTTCAAAATTTTTTTATTTATTTATTTTTTTTTTTAAGTTTTTTTATTGTTACCTATTTTGTGGCAATCCAGGCTACGGCTAATGCAAAAGTCTATACTACAGTCTGGTCTAAGAAGCATTTTAAAGTATGCTTCCATTTTCTGTACTCTAATTAGGATTAAGCAGTTTAGAAAATAAATGAATGAATGAATGAATGAATGAATGAAACAATTTCACAAAATCTATTTTCTTAGTTTCCCAGGTGTCACCCTAATAAACATCAATCATCAGAACAATAGTTTTACATTTTAGCATACTACTAAAAATGTATCTAATAACACAGTCTAAATGACTTAAAGTTATATGATAAAGAGAGCCTGTGAGGTTTTTTATTTTTGTATTTGATTTTTATTTTATTTATTTTTTTAAAGGCAAGTAACCCATAGATTAATCACATCAAATTACTGGACTTATTATGTTAATAAATAAAAAAATAAATAAACAGAGCAACAATTAGACAATGAGAATAAACAAAATAAAGTAAGGTGAATAAAGCAACCTGGAAAAGAACAAGGAAAGAAAATCTATGTATAAATAAAGAGAAAAGGCTCAGAGAGAAGGGTTAAGGAGGGAAAAGGTATCTTAAATCAGAAGAGAGAACCAAAAAGTGAGTGAGCACACAGTGCTGGATATGAAAGCAGAGCAAGTAATGAGAGACAGAAACAGCAAAGGACCGATTTCAAAGTGTTGAGGTCACCCTATACTCATAGCCTATAACTACTGCCCCCAACACCTCTAACATCACCCCACACACACACACACACACACACTCACAAAGAAAAAAAAAAACAGTGGTAGAAGACAAAACCATAAACATGACCGATAGGTCAACTACTTGTGCTGATCTTCCCTAGGCCCCCTTATACACACCCATTTTACTATATAGAGAAATAATGTAATAATTTGATATAATTGAATATATATATATATATAATTCATTCCAGCCTTCCCAAGACCCTAATTAGGATTAAGCAACTTAGAAAATTGATGAGAAGCTCAGATGTTAAACATTTCTGAATCAAACATGTATAATGCAGAAAATGCATTCAGATTCATGCAAGGATAAAGCTTTGTGTAAACATACTTTCATTGTGGCTGAAGTTCTGTTACAATATTATCTATGCCAAATTGCCCGGCTAATCCGAAATGACTTACCTATAGGAAGGGTTTGTTTAAAGTAGAATTAGCCCAGATTCCATTAACTTCCTCCATATTCCACCCAAATCCCTCTGTGACAATGGAACTTCCTCAACATATCACTAAAATGTTATAGTGATGAATTACTTATTGGGATGGGCATCGCCCAGATGTATATATGGTGTACCATGTATTCATAAATTATTCAGAGATTTTAACCATCTTTGTTGTTTTATATCTATATCTGTATTCATGCGAGCCCCTATATAAGGAAAAACAGATACAGATCTGTAGACCAGATTCATAAGAATTAATATAAATGGGTGAAAGATGAAAATGACATAATTACTCTTCAGTATAAACATGAAGATGAAACTAAGGCTGCAGTAAGATCATTAGAAAACTGAGCTGCAAAGCATCATGGTACTTATAGCACGTAATACTACGATGTTTCATCACTATGTTAATTAACATTTACAGCCCTATTTCAATAACTATATATAAATAAGTCTTCATTTAAAAAGAAAACAAATGTGGAATATTATGCAAGGAATAAAAAAAAGCAGAGTGTAGTTACAGTATAAGAAAAACCAACAGCCATTTGTGGTGTCATGCATCCCAGTGATCATTTCCATATTGCAGTGTTCCAGTTTATACACTAGAGCACTTTGTCAACAACTATCAATCCTTCCATTCATCCATCCAGCCATCCATATATCCATCCATCTCCACTATTTACCCATCAGGATCGCAAGTCATGCTGGAGTCAATCCCTGAACAGGTCACCAGTCTATCACAGAGCTAACATTAACCATCATCAGGGTTAACCACATTCTCTCTCTCTCTCTCTCTCTCTCTCTCTCTCTCTCATACACACTGAAATAACAACAATGATATTTTAATACCAATAATAATAATAATAATAATAATAATAATAATAATAATAATAATAATAATAATAATAATAATACTAAAAGACAGCTGATCTTCAAAGTGTTAAACCTGGGTTTACACTGGGGCCACGATGTCCACGAGCCCCATGATTCAAAAAAGAGTGGAGCTTTATGACCACATAATTGGAGCAAGATTGGGATATAAAAAGGAGGCAGGATGCGTCCAGCAGATGAAACTTAAAGGAATCGTGTTTCCAAGTTCATTAAGATCCTCTATGATGGCGCATTCAAGTTCTGTTATGCTCCATTAAGTTCTGTTAAGCTCTACTACGATTCCCACATTCTATCACGATTGGCGTCCAATCGTAATATATTGTAATAACCGTGGCAAAATAACAATTCCACCAAGTTCCCTCAAGATCACCACGATTTGATAACATGACCCAAACCACCCCCCACGCTCATTACGATTCTCTCAAAACACAGAGATTTACGTTTATGGCATTTATGGGATTTACGTTTATGGCATCTTATCCAGAGCGACTTACAATTAACATTTTTATACAACTGGGCAATTAAGGGTTAAGGGCCCTGCTAGTAACCCATCGCCTTAACCACTAAGCCATCACTGCTCTTGAACATCATGGCCCCCAGTGTAAACCCAGGTTAACACTCACGAAAGTCGTCGTTCATCCATACTCACTAAAGCTTCCTTTTGTATTTTCCTAACAGAACATCTCACCATTACATATACACATGTTGCATGGTATCAATAAATTATTTGGCCAGTATCCGTACATGTTTCCTGTGACAACAGTAATAAAACCAGCACAATAAAAGAAACCAGTGATTTATCTCTTAGGACTGTTGTTTAAAAATTGTTCTGAGGTTATTGTTCTGATGAATCAGTATGAACATTTGCAATATTGTGTGCTAGCTGATGGTGTTTGGAATGGTTTTCCTTTACCAGAATAGCTGAATGTTGTTAATTTCAAAGATCAGGCAGGATCATAATAAAATAAACAAATAAATAAATAAATCCCCATATGACTAATAAATACATGATACAACTGTAGCACAAAACTCCAGCTAAAGAAGTAAAG
This sequence comes from Neosilurus hyrtlii, assembly GCA_028564935.1. Lineage (NCBI taxonomy): Eukaryota > Metazoa > Chordata > Actinopteri > Siluriformes > Plotosidae > Neosilurus > Neosilurus hyrtlii. The sequence goes on from JAOUQZ010000031.1 coordinate 6,014,450, forward strand.
AACCAGACTAAAGCAGTGTCTACATCCTATTAAGGGAAACATGGCAGGCCAATAAGCTACCTAAAGGATATAGTGGTAGTTAAGTGGGGCTACTTTTGCAGGCACAGTAAAGTCTATGCTGTATGTTATATAGAATTCTAATATAGCAAAACTTGAGGAAAATTATTGGCACTCTTCATTAGAAGAAAGGAAAACTGATAATATGAACTAAAAACATGCATGCTGTGGTTCCTTTAAAGTTTAAAAGAGTATTTTCAGAAATTATGTTGGAAAAGTATTGGCACCCCATATACTATATATACATAAACGCAAATTCACTTTGTTTATAAAATTAAATTTTTTGCACAAGTGCTCCCTCTCTCCAAGTAGCTTTTGCATATCTTTCTACCTTTCTACTTAATATTTAAAATAAAACATCTTCACCAACCTCTGAAAGTGCCCAAATTTTCAACATAATTGAAGTACAGATGACTGCTGACATCATCTTTACAACAAAACAGCTAATGGACAGATAATAGTGTGAGTGAATTACCCACTTAATATCCATAAAAATATTAATAACAATAAGAATATGCCAAAAATTGCAGCAACTGAATTTTCATTTTATCTCATTTAACTTTTTGAGCTGGAGCTCGTCTCAGTTGACTCCAGGTAAAAGCAAAGTCCACCTTGAACAACTTGCCAGTGTATTACAGGGCTGACACATACAGACAACCATGTAAACTCACATTCACTCTTAAGAATATCCAGTTAGCCTAATATGCCTGTCTTTGGACTGTGGGAGGGAACTGGAGTACCCAAAGGAAGCCCACGCAGGGTATTTAAACATGCAAACTCTACACAGAAATGCTTCAATGAGAACCGGATTTGAACCCGGGACCTTCTAGCTGAGCCAGAAGTGTTAACCACTATACTGCCATGCTGCCTGACTGTATCTTACTAACTGTACTTGGACCTTAAACTGAAATTTTGATTTAGTCAGACAAAACCAAAAATCTACCTCTTTGACCCTTTTTACGATAAACACATTTTGTGAAGAAAGCCAAAGACAGTACTGTAAAATATGCTCATGAATCACTTCAATCTGCTTTGCAGATAGATGTCCGGGAGCTCTTTTAGATTAATGGATTCATAAATTCTGCTACAGTATGTATCAGGATGTTTTAGCCCAAAATTTAGATGCCTTACTCTAACCTTAAACATACAATATATCTACACCAGTCCAAACATGCTAGTGGAACACAGTACACAGAACATTTATGAGGTAGATCGCGCAATGAGTGAATTTGTGCGAAGTCCAGGAGGTGCCATCTTGGGACCTTGCAAGTCGATTGCTGGTATACATACATACAGTGTCAACCTGCGCTTGTTTTTTTAAATTTTTTTTTTGTTTTTTTTTTTTTCCGCCACAAAACTTTCACGTTTTCCAGGAAAATTCTGACCCATTTCTTGCATGAATGTAGGTCCAAGCAGCTTAAGGATATATGTATTCTATGTATTTATGCCAGACTCATAAATAAATAAGGTGTGAGATGAAATTCAACTTGCATTATTAAAATGCTATTACAGCAATATTGATTATAATGTGTGGGAAATTGTAATAAATTTAATAAAATTACTAATTTCACATCAAATATTTACTACAAAAATCAACTGTGTGAAGTATATGAGCATTAAGTATTGACACCTTGTCAATATTTGTATGTGTGTTAGACATTAGGTCAATTAAATGTCTAAATAAAACTTATTACTTAATTATTCTCTGAACCAGGTATAAACCTGTTCTGCCACAGAAATACTAATACTATATATATATATATCAATTTCATATAATATATACACATATTACACATGTACATATTAAATATATTATAATATGTACATGTGTAATATGTGTATATATTATATGCATACATATATACATATTAATATATTAGTATCATTTTAAAGTCATCTATTGGTGCATTGGTAGGTATATATACTGACAGCTATAAATTAAAAAAATGGGTATTTATAATTATGGTGTATCTTCAGTACAACAGAAAAAACCCGCTAAGTATGTATTAGTTATACACAGTAAGATATACTATACAAATAAGACACTGTTCTAAAGCATTAAAGCAACAACCCAAATACGCTGCGTTGTTTTACTTACAATTTTCCATAATAAATCCAGCAGAAAATTGCGATCCTCCCCAGTCGCCTTAAGGAACCTATGCTTCGTATGTAGATTGGTTTACATTTTGTAAGGTCCCAAGATGGCGTCTTATACTTATTTAGATGTCTATGACACAGTATAAAAAACTCTATCGTATGAATCGTTAAAAAGGTCTGCATAGAGGAGTGTCATAGATTCCACTGTTAGTGTCTCCACCGTTTGTCCGCTCAACACAGCTTCTCTGATCTTATTTCTTAATGTTTTGGACTCCTTTTCCAAGTATTAACTGTAGAATTGTAGGGATGCCAATATTTTAAATATAATAATAATAATAATAATAATAATAATAATAATAATAATAATAATAAGTCCAATGCATTATTTGTGTTGTGTTTATACATCATTGCTTATGAAGTGTGCCAATAATAAAATTGTCTATTTTACCATGCTATGGTCTAGTTGTCTCACCTCATGGAAAGTTATTGCATATTTGTTATTTAATCTGATGTGATGATTACGTATCCGCTTCTAATGTGAGACATGAAAAAGCAAGCACATAAACACACACACACACACACACACACAGATATATATATATATATATATACACACACACACATGGCCAATGCCTTCTTAAAAAGCGGGCAGTGGTGGCTTAGTGGTTTAGGTGATGGGTTACTGATGCGAAGGTCAGCGGTTCAATCCTCACTATCACCACTGTTGGGCCCTTGAGCAAGGCCCTTAACCCTCAAATGCTCAGTTGTATAAAAATGATAATTGTAAGTTGCTCTGGATAAGAGCGGCTGCCAAATGCTGTAAATGTAAGAGAAAAAAGAAAAAAAAACACAAGCAGATAGAATGGATCTGTATATAATTTAAACACTAAACTTGCACTAGGAATATCTAACAATATGGAAACTATAATCCTCATTTTATTATGAAGACACTTAAAACGTAGATGGCTTTGAAGACATGCCCATGTGTAGTGAAGCAAAATGCCACCAAGAGAGTGTTGGCCAGTTCCATTTCGTCAATTTAAACTCAAAAGTGTCCTGTAAAAACAGCTATCCTCCAAACCTTCCACGGATTGCTGACTTTCTTGAAATTTCAGACAAATTTCTCCCCTGTGTTCTTAACTCCTGGATGTGTATAAAGCACTTGAAACTATTTCCATTAAATATAGAACCCTCTGCTTGGTTAAGGCGCTTGAATATTCGTACTCCGTTAGGTCAAGTATAGCTTCAGAGATTCAATCCATGCCTGTGTCTTACTCAATCAGCGTGCAAACGCTGCAGCCATACTGGGTCAAGGCAAATCATTTGAGATCAAGCCTTCAGAACTGATCAGAGATGGCTCCTGGGAAGAAAAAATGTAAACACTTTTGAACTCATGGCCTGCAGTCCAAACAGGACCTCACTGGGAGTAATTTACCTCTGCTGGACGGGGTAAAAATACTGGCCACTTTAATAGCCTACAGTATTTTTATTTTTAATAAATACTTTAATAAGAATATCACTGATAAGGAGTTATGAAATGGTATTAAAGATTATTTTCAGAAGATACACCGTGCAGACAAATGTTGATGAGAGACAGACAGAAGGGGGCTTTTCACATCTTGGCTGTTTTTTCTTTAATCTAAATGCCGGAGGGTATAAATTCTGAAGGACATGAAAGTCTGTCATAACACTCAATTATACTAACCGAGTCTATGTGAGTCGGTTCAGTTTATTTGATTTGACTTGGTTGTGGGTAAAAGTTAATCCTCTCCATATATTTGACCTGGAGCGTTGTTATTCTACTATGAATTCAACAGCAAACATCACACTTGTCGGTGCATGCTGAATCATTTCAGCACCTAAGCATCTGTCTTGCTTTCTCTGGCACTCGTGACCTGTAGACCTGAGGAGCCTCGAATGTTTAAAACACTCACAGGGATACCTCACACTCAGATTTGAGATTATGAGGTGAGTTTAAAGCACTAAAAGTGTATGTTATTCTTAGTTTCCTCACTGTGTTTCAGGTTTTCCTCCTTACATTGTACTGTTTGATAACTGGACAGCAAATATCAGTGATAAATACTTCCTTCACTACATGCAGACTGAGAATAATAGGCCGCCTTGCTTATCCTCGACATCATTCTTTCTTGTATTCATCACATATGCTTTGTTTCAATTTTCCAAAACACCCTGCATGTGCAGCGTAAAACTCCACAGCTATAGACCAATATAGACATGGCTGGGTTCAATTGAGAAACATATATGCAAGTTCACTGTCAGTTTACAGTGTACTACTTCAGGCAAATTGCAAAGGTTATACACAAAAAGAGCATCCATCACACAAAACATGTGCTCAAGGGCACTGCTGGAGGTCCAAGCCCTGATTATATATTCATATACTGCAAAGAAATGGTAAAACATTGCCAAATCATGGCTGGGGTCAGAGATCAATAAGGCAATAAGACTGCTTGTCACAGGTGCTGAAAATGTTACAATAAAAAAGACTGTGTAAAGAAATAAAAACTATCCAAAAAAGGAAAATTATGAAATAAAATAAATTTTAAAAAGTCTGGGTTTTTGTGTCTCATTGTGGCAAGATTTATATGGTGACACATAATCCTATTCATAAAGCTTGTTTTACACCCTAAAGTAAGATCTAAAATACAGTGGGTTAGGGGAAAAAATGTGGAAAAAAAGACACAAAGCTTCAAAGGATATACGACTGAGAAAGAAACAAATGGCCCAATAAAATATATGGTTTTGGCAGAAATGATAAAGCAGTGCATATCATGCAATGCTCAGTACCTTAGGTTGGAGGTTTGGATGGAGCAGCACATAGCCATTGGGGTCGATGGCAAAATAATATCCGTTAGGGCCGATCTGAGACAGAAAAAACAAGGCAAAAAGATAAATATGTAAAAGCATGTTCACTCAGGTAACTTTTATAATGTTAGAAAACCCTCGTAATCTAAATCACTGGAGGCCGAGAGGTTGTTTTAGAGTATTGTTTAATCCTACTGAGCATCAGTATTGTTCAACTCAACACTGGCCTGATCTGTCAATCACGTGAAAACTATGTGTGCTAATCATCAGTGTCTGTTCATCTGGAAATGCTCCTCAGAGCTTAATGGAAAATCACAGCCATTTACAAATCAAGTCTTAAGTACAAGCAGATGCTTATGTAATGCATAATTTAAGACTAAAAAAGCTTGTATCCTCTCTTGGGTGTGTCTGCTGAGAAAAGGCAGAAGGAGAAAGGTCAGATATGGCTAGACTATGGAACAATAGACTATTCTTATTTAGTTATTTAGTAGTAAGTACGATTATTATAAAGCATAAGCCCAACTGCCAGTATTTAGGATTTTATTACGATTACAAATAATTCTATTTTGTTTTAGAATATGTATGTATCTATCTTTCCATCTGAGTGTCTTTATATATGTGTATGTATTATGCTTTAAAGACAAATGAGCAGTTTGTACACGTGTATGCATGCTTTTACTCCCGGTCATCCGAGACCGCCATGACACTTTATTTTGGAATTGGTAGTTACTCCTATTTTGTTGAGGTTCTTGATGAAACCCAATAATAAATAAAAGTTTATTTTTAGCTATAGATTGTGAAAAGTTTATGCATGACACAAACACAGGATTTTCTACACCCAAGACTAGATGAATTGCTCTACCCACCTACATGCACCATGGTGGATGATTTCTTGGGTGTGAGGATTACTCACTTTTGATGCCTATTCATAGTCCATGGACTTCATTCATTCATTCATTTTCTGAACCGCTTATTCCTAATTAGGGTCGCGGGGAGGTTGGCGCCCATCTCAGCCGAC
>JAOUQZ010000031.1:6034284-6045655 GCA_028564935.1 Neosilurus hyrtlii
GATAAGATAAGATAAGATAAGATAAGATAAGATAAGATAAGATAAGATAAGATAAGATAAGATAAGATAAGATAAGAAAAGAAAGACCTTAAGGCCACTAAAGCTTCCAGACTGACAGTGTGTCACATTTTTAATGCTGTGAGTGATGAAATCTTCTGCAACAGCCCAAATTCTGTGGAACACATCAAAGTTTGAGCCTTTGACCTGACATCTGAGACCAACATCCTACAGCAAAGCCTTATATCCATAACCTTAGCCCTACATCCTGTACCCCAGCCCAGAAAGCTACAGTACACCAGAGCCGGAAAACTGTCAATACACCTACAGCACATCAAGACTACTATAGACACCCATTAATTATCTTATATTATAGTGGGGAAAGGAAAGAATCCACTCAGCCCTCAATCTAACATCCTACACACACACAGACACACACACACACACACACACACACACACACACACACACACACCACCTGTTGTTTTGGAATTTGCCTCATCAATACTAAGCAAGCATGATCAACACAACTTGAATTTATCTGCAGTCCCTCACCACACACACACACACACTTCCTGATGCCAGCTAACAAATCTCAACAAGCAATAGTGTAAAAATCAATCTTTCTTAATTCCAGAGAAAAAGAAGAATGGGAGAAACCAAGTATAGTTTTGTAAAGTATATGAATTGAACATGACATTTAAAACTACAAATGTCAAAACATTAGCCTGTCTGGTAAGGGCGGTACATTTCCAATAAGCATGTCAGAACTGTCAGGTCTCCACTCCAGAAACTCTGCGAGAGTATGTCGGACATTGGCCTGGCTTCAGTCTAAGTCGAAAGAGAAAGATGTGTAGCCCTGATTATTCCAGCTGAACTTTTCTCCATGGCAGACTGCCAAGTTTGGTAGGCTTTCTTTCAGGGAAATGATAGATGGGCATTTCCTAAGCTCACTCTGTGCCTGATCTCTCAGCATTCGCTTTAGCCGCCCACCTCCAATTCGGCACATCCACCCGCTCAAGCAGCCTTTTCATTAAGAGCTTGTTTTCAAGTGCCACACTGAAGGCAGATCCATATTTCATTATTTCAGCTCCATTCTTCACCATGTCCTTCTTACAGACTCCGACACACCACACACATAACTATGAATGCACCTTTTTTTTCCTGCTACATCACATAGCAGGAGACTGATATGAGTCTAATGTAATCCTATATACTCTAGTATACTCTATAATACCATGACTTGAATCAGTCATTTAAAAAGTTATAGATTCCGTATTATGGCCCTCCGATGGTCCGGGGAGCTGTTGAGGGTGTATCCCGCCTTGTCCAACTGCTGGCTGAGAGAGGCTCCAGCCTCCCCACGACCATATTTGGATTAAACCACTCACTAAATCGTGAGTGATGATATTCCATATTATTCCATACATATACATACACACGCTTGGACACACACTTACATTGACTACATTGACATAATCATCGTCTGAGAGAGTTTCCAGCATCTCGCTGACGGATGTTCGGATGAGTTTCAGAGTTAATCCAGACACGCTCCCACTCCTGAAACATAGTGATAAAGACATGACACCTGAATAACCACATGTACACACACTTCGGCACCTGAGCCCCACTCACCCACCCACAGCCTCTGTAGAGGCAGAAAAACACAAGAAAAAAAAAAGGAGCAGATTGTTCAAGTCATGGTGTGAAACAGAATAATGTACTCATATGAAACCCACTCACGCATCCACAAGAATGAGCATGTCCTTAGGAGAGGCAGCACCCTGAACATACCTGAAAAAAAAAAAAACACAAAGAACATTTCAGAAACATACATTTAGGTTCAAACACAAAATTAAACTGAACTCACTTTACTTTTTTTTATCATTTAATGTAGATTACCGCTGCAATACTCATTGCTCATTCTGCAGTCCATATTTGCCTGTATGACTTTGCACTTTAAACAATTTAACTCTTATCTGATTTACTAAGGAAACACACTGTACCCACTAATGTGCATTTTTAAATAAAACATGCAGGATCAGCCAAAATGTATCCTAACGGAAATAAAATCACAGCGTAGTTCTAATACATTTACGGCATTTGGCCAACAATGGTATCTTGGTGCTACTGGGATGTGAACCCCTGACCTTTGCATCAGTAAGCCAGAGCCACCTGAGCCACCACTGCCCTAATATTATTGCAAATGCTTAACGATAAAATATAATAATAATAATAATAATCATAATAACAATAATAATAATAATAATAATAATAATAATAATAATAGCTGGAAGAACATCTGCTTCAAATATCAGCTGTTATCAGTATTCTCAGAGATATTGGAATTTAAAGTGTTTAATGCCTAAGGCATCACAAGCTCACTGCCACAATGTCAGTATCTATCAAAAATGATCAACAATTTTTCAAAACATGTTCTTTTCTCGGAGAAATAAACCCTAAAATCTGACCCGGGCCACTCTGATCACACCAGTTTCAAGAATCTGACATGTTTACACCGTGTGGATGATGATGGAGTCTAATACATTTGTACACTGCAGAAAAATATTTCACCTACCGAATAACACCAAATAATAATTGGTTCCTCTGGGGTACAAGTAAACCCAGGTTATGTTTCTATATCACGTTCATTTGCTAGGTTTTCCCAGATGGGGTCAGATATTATAATTATATCTTGCTTAGTCATTTGCCAAACTATTTAATAGTAGTCGGGTTGAAAGGGATGCTCTGTTGTCACTAAGCAAAGGCAGGCCAGACCATCACATGGCCAACACACACACACACACACACACACACACACACACACACACACACTCACACACACATTCATACTCATAATCATACCTAGGGGCAATCTGGAACAGACATTTGGCCTTATATGCATGTCTGTGGACTGTAGGAGGAACACAGAGTACCTGGAGGAAACCCTTGCAAGCACAAGGAAAACATGCAAATTCCAAAGAAAAACGCCCTCGCCAAGCCAGCAAATCAAACCCAGGACCTTCTAACTATGAGGCTGATGTGCTAACCACTATACCACCACACCACCCATATTATAATATAATAAAGTGAAACATTTCTGAATTTTATCATTTATTTTCAGCACAAATACCACCTTATTTTGTTAATGAATTGTTACCCATGTAAATACATAAAAAAATGTTGTCTTAATAAAGAATAGAACCAGATATATTCTAGTGTGATAAGGCCCAAGATTTATGCTTCTTTTAAAGTGGCTTCTATTTTTTTTATTATTTATTATTAATTTATTATTAAAAACGGCATTACAAATAATGATTTTATAATCATGTTGGGGGCATGTGCAAAACAAACTCATACTGTTATACTATACTCTGTATATTTAAATCTGTATATTAAAAATAAAAAGTATTCCCCTTACTCCTGGCTTGTCATACTGACAAAACCAGGATATGCAAAGTTTTCTCTCCTGAAGATCTTCGAAAAGCTTCTGATTAAAGTGATAACACTGGGAATCTGTCTGCCAACATCCCATGTCTCTCATGAAGAAAGATTCATCACATTCCCAATTAGAGTCTGTGTGAATTTACTATTGTTTACTATTGTTTTAGAAATGGTAACATTTAAAAATAAGTGAATTTATACTCATGCCAGTTAAAGCTGCCACTACATTCAGAACTGATACTAAAGAAAATTAAATATTAACTGAACAATCATGGTTTAAATTATCAAGTGTTTTGGTACAAAATAATGTAATGTTTACATTATATTCTATGTCCATTGAAAAGAAGTTAATTTAGCTATTTGCTTCTGTAGTCTATATCCCATGACTGACTCACACATTGTATTTAAGTTGAGTTTAGTTTACCTTGTTATTGTGTTTACTGTGTATTGTGAGGCTATCTAGCTAATTTGTGGTTTGCTTCCAGTGTTGTGGTTAACCTTCTGCAGTACATTTAATTATACTGTCTTGTTAATAAGTTGGTGCTTGCAGATAACATGATCGAATGCCTGCTGTCGTCAAAGAGGAGTCAGGTGGAAGCAGCAGGTAACATACTAATGAGTTTTACCTCTGTGTAATTACTTAAAATCAAAAATACTGGCTTTAACAAAATGGGTGGGGCCAGTGGTGTATTGGTTTGGGTGCTAGGCTCATTACCGAGAGGTCGTGGGTTTGAATCCCTGTTAGACCCCCACTGTGCTAAGACCTCTGGGCAAGGTCTTAACCATACGTGTGTCTATGTCCACCCAGCAGTATAAATGGGTACCATTAAAAAAAAAATACTGGGAATGTAAGCTGCAGTGGATTAGCATCACATCCAGGAATAGATGAACTCCTAGTCGCTTCATGCTACAGAAACAAGGGATAAGCTATGGCCTGATGAGCCAGTAGGCTCGGGTGTAAAAAGCCCAACAGACTTACCTTACCTTTAAGCAAACAGAGGTAGCAGAAGCCATATAAGAACCAGTGCAACTGTTTTTATTGTGAACATTATAATCATTCTGATTAATCTTGTGTAGCCTATGCATTATTGATTTTGAAAAATAAGAGCTTAGGCACTAATGTAGGAATCTATTTAAAACCTTGACTCATTACAGACTCACTGTCCTTGGGAATGTTAAAATTTACAGCAATATAAGTACGTGGAATTTTTTCCATGTTGTGCAGCCATAACACTCATTCAATCACAACTGTAAAAGTAAGTACCAAGGTCTGCGGCGGACATCATATAGGTCAATTTTACTTGGTGTTTTCCTGGCATCCTTCCATGGAGAGGCTAAATGCAAAAAAAAAAAAAAAAAGATTATTGAATGTAAACCCCTTAACAGAAAAAAATATAATAAACCACTGTGACACACTGCATTGTGTAACACATGATAATTAATGAGAATAGTTGCTCCTATCTCCAGGATTAAACATGTTAACATATTTCCTGCATAATGCTCCACATTAATATGCATAAGATGTAAAAATGAAGCTGAGAATAATTATATATGGAGACTAATCTTAGCATTTAGACATGGAGATGAATGTCTCTTCAAAACAACATGCATTAAAATGCAAAATAATTAGTCTCTACAAATGTACTGATGATTTTCTTTTTAGAATTTACATCAGAAATACAAAAATGACTTATTTGTATTTTATTTCAAATATATTTCAGATAATAAAATGAACATAAGCAGATGGAGTTGAGCGATTACTTCAGACTACTGGGCATTAACTTCAACACACTGGCCTCAATAATAAGAAGGTGTGTACGTGTGTGCCTGTGTGTGTGTACGTCATAGTAAAGCCCTGTCAGTTTTAATGAGGCTGTGATTAATGAGTCGAGCACTCACTCTCTCACACCTCTACACTCACACACATGCGGGTAGATGCACTCATACACACCCACCCATACACACACACACACACCAAAATTAGCATATTAGGCAGGCAATTTCTCCATCCCTCTAAAATAACATTTATGTTATTAACAATTTAGACAAAAGGTTTAAAATGGGAACGCACAATTTATATGCATACTTTAAACTAAAGAGCCACTAATGGGGAACCTGAAAGTAATTGAAATAAGCCGAGTGCTTCATCAGTTCTCTACTCCATCATCATTAGAGCATTGGGGACTTTAGTGGGCTCTCTGCTGAGCTGATACCACATAGTTTAATAGCAACATGTCAGTGTTATTTTTTTGCCAGAACATGGTTAGAAGTTAGACATGGTGAAAGTGTGTTTGGCCCTCATGGTGGTTGGTAGTGATATTGGATGGGAGGATAAAAACTAACATCTGTTAATAGCTTGACAAGTATCCTGTTTAAGCAGTGCATTCATTATATCACAATGTTTTATGGATGGTATAATACTTACATGACAGTTATATAGCTGCAGAGAAATTTGTTAGTTTGCTTAAGAGTTTAAAATCCATCATTATTTTCTTTTTAGAGTGTAAACCTTTGCCAAGCCTTAAAAAAGTAGTACACAGCACCCTCAATGATGATGATGATGATGATCATCATCATGATTAGTTTCACATGTGCAAAGTGAACCAACAAATCATGTTGAAAAATATCAGTCCAAATGTAAGCCTTATATGGACAGTTCCTTGTAAACACTTAACATAATTACCGATAGGCTGCATGAATCTACAGTTTTGGCTAGAAAGAATTTAGCCACTGTCTCATTATATACTTATTTGTATAACATTCTCTTGCATTCAGTCCAGGCCAGCTTCTTACTTGCACATGTCAAAATGTAATGCAACTGTTCTTCAACATGTCTTATTATGCATGGTTATGCTGTGAATGATGTCCAGGTTCTGTACACTGTGTAAGATCATAACCAAGAATACTGGAAGAATCTACAGCATATCATTGCCCAGGAAATATTTTTTATTTAAAGTTTCTTTTATATATAGTCAATTAAACTGTTGAAAAAAAAACAAAAAAAAGAGGACTGTAACATTCCTGTTTTCATTAATGCATTAAATGGGGTGTATTGCATTAAGAGAATTCACTGAACACAGACTAAACCAACTCCTAGTTTCTCCTTCATTAAATGTCTCTCAGCTTCTAAATTCTAATTCAATTCAATTTCAATTCAATTTTATTTGTATATCACTTTTTACAGTTGAAATTGGTGCAAAGCAACTTTATATAGAAAAATAATTTAAAGAGGATTTTAAACATCTTCTACAACCCCCTACACATCCCTAATGAGCAAGCCCGCGGCGACAGTATGATGCTGTCATCACACACGCACGCACACACACAAGGCATATGCACATAAAAGAAGCATTACCAGGGTAGTAACGAGCTAGTCCTGTAGCGCTGCCAAACACTTGCCAGTGTAATGTCGGGTCTTCCTCCTTGTTCTTCTTAAATACATCCTCCAGTGCTTCAGTCCAGTTCAATTCATTTAATACAATGGTGGCTAGACACAAAAAAAGATCATAAAAGATAACTTTAGGATGTAATGTATTTTACTTTGCACACATTCTTAAAGAAATTTATGTAGAAATTGTTTCATATTGTGATGTCTGCATTGGAATTCACACAGTCCTGAGAACTTACTAAAGCCTGCAAACATGGCCTAGAAATCCGAACACATTGTTACATTCAGTCTTAGCCTCTCATCACACTCAGACGAAAGGTCATAAAGTCAGCAGTGCAACATGAAAATTTTAGATGCCCTCAGCAGACACACATCATTACGTGCTACTTCCATTCCAGGTTCTTACTCTTTCCAACATGTTCCCACTCATTTCTTAGCATGCATGATTACCCATGCACCACGTCCAGCGCATTTCTACTCCATTCTACTAGAACGAGTCAGATTCCACAAATTGCTTACCACTCTCTTTACGGTGCACATTCTGTTCTTATAAATATCTGTTAAGCAAGTTTGTTGTCATTACTACATTCTTATCAAGTTTTTACTGCATAATAATTCATAACTATATCTCTATAACCTGTTACTTTTAGCATGTCCACAAATTAAACTGGGTCTACTGTGTCGATGAAGACCATAACCATCCTTATTGGTTTCTACTGGGTGCTCAATATGTTGTACTGTGTTCATCAAATTATTTGAAGATGTAGTGGAAATGTGGCTAAAGTTTTACCCGAATACTGATATGTAAAAATATAATGTAATGCTAAGTGAAGCCTTTATTTTGTTTTCATATCCTCTTGTTTTAATTTACTTCTTTTTTTGTTTTTTTTTATATATTTATTCTGTCCTTAAACTGTTGCTTGCTGCCAAATAAATAAATTTCATAGATTACATCTAACTCCTGGCTATTGTCTCACTTTGCCATTCTAATGGATTCAGCACTATAGGAAAGTTGGCAAGGTGCCATTTTGGCTCAAGGATGGTACATAGCGGGGCATCAGCAACATCTGAGAGAATCGACAACAAACTCAACCAGCTCTCCAACACCACTAAACATGCTTTCACATCCCACCAAGACCCCGTTGGACCACTAAGCTTGTTTGTTTTCATCCTGAACAGCGTTTATGAGAAACTTCACAGTGTTATTAAGGTTTGTTTACTTTAGTGTTCCCTTCATTTTGCTGGCAGGAAGAGTGTTTCTGACCATCAGAAAACTGCCCACTTTCTCACTTCACTCACCAATAAAAGCCCTCAAGTGGGTAACAGCCGTCTGAAAGCGAGACAACAAGCCCTTATCATCATATGAATGATTCACCCAGCTGTTTACACATGTCTCTGAATATTCTCTGCAGGGCAAATAAATCATTGAACAGTTCCTATTGATCAAACAGGGGAAAAAAATAGATTTACAGCAGAGCACATGGTTGACTTTTACACTCTTGAAACAGGAAGTGGATGGAATGAACTTTATTTGATCTGCGTCCAAACCTTGAGGTACTCATGGAGCTGTTGTGCAGAGATGATCACATTTCCAATCAGAGACATGGCCGTTCGCCTCAACAACCTAATTCACCATCATAAAACTTATCAAGTGGGAGTCAACTCCATATCAGTAATGGGACATCATGAATCCATACAGATTGTATGAGTAAAGCTTAATCTCACAGAGTGTGGATGAAGAAGAAGGAAGAGGTTCTGTTTCTACTACAGCACATTCATTCACGTCCTGTCATGGTATCCCGCTCTCCCAGAAAGTAGGTACATTATAAAACAGACATCCTTTATTCAAAGATTTAGGTTACAAATGGATGTGAAAGCAGAAACAAGTTTATTGCAAACACCAAGGCAGACAAATCCAAAGCATTAAGTAAATAAAATGGCTTGCAAATGTATTCCCCCCTTTGCCAATTTCTTATTTTCTAACTAGATTCTTCTTGAATTTGAAATGAAATATCATAAACATTTTTTAAAAGGGTATTCAGATCTGGAGCTACCAATTACCTTCAGAAGTCACATTTAAAAATATGGCCCACCTGTGAGCAATTTAATTATCATATTATCTTAGTATATACACACTGGTTCCGAAAGGCCCCGAGGTCTGCAACACCACTAACAAAGTTGTGTAAAAGTACAATCTGGGTCAGATTCTAAAAAAATCTGAAACTTTGAAAATCCAGTGCAGCACCATTAAATCCATCATCACAAAATAGAAAGAATATGGTACCACAACAAACTTGCCTAAAGAGCACTGATCACCAAAACTCACAAACCAGGCAAGGAGGGCATTAATCAAAAAGGCAACAAAAAGACCAAAGGTAACCGTGGAGGAGCTAGAAAGCTCCACAGTGGAGACTGGTGTACCAGTCGCTGTGTATGGGTTACTCTAAGCTGTAACCTCCACAGAACAGGGCTTTATGGAAGAAAAAATAATATAAAATAAAATAAATAATCATGTTAAGAGTTTACCAAAAAGCATGTGGGTGATCCCCTACACATGTGAACGAAGGTGCTGAGACTAAAATTGAACTTTTTGTCCAACAAGGAAGCACTGTGAGGACTATCAAAGATGGAAGAATTGAGGGAAGAAGGGATGGAGCTAAATAAAAGAAAATTCTTGACAAAAACAAATTATGGAAAACAGTTTTGCTTTGAAGAATGGGCAACTTGTTTGCAAGCCACTGTACTGTCACCAAAACAGCCAAGTTTCAGGCAAGGCACAAAAAAGATAATTCGAGGCAAGGGCAGATCCTTTGAACCTTTGAAACAAAACACAGAGCATATATTTTGCAGTGTAATTGTGGATGCTAGAGTCCTTTAATACTGTGGCTGTGATCTGAAACAGGTGCTGTGAATTAGAAGTCTGGTGCCTATGAACTGTGATGTGAGTACTGGGAATTACAGTCCTCAGCAGCCATATGTGAGTCCTGGGTGCAACTGGGAGCAGACATGACATTGGGTCACAAAAGTTGCAAAGTTTAAGGAAAATATTGGCCATTTTCTTTACATTTGTGGTACAGGTAACTATGAAATACCACAAAATACGGTTGCAGAGCATTGTCAAACAGCCGGTGAGTTTGGAGAGAGCTATTTCAGCCTGTATTGTCTCTGAGGCTTTGCTGATCAGCATGGTAATAAAGTCACAGCAGAGCACCTGTAAAATTGGAAATGACCACATGACCACATGTAAATTTAATCATGTCCAGAGAATATGAAAATGTGAAAATTCAGACGGGGGACATGGGACTCACAAAGACTTTCCTGAAGCTATTGGGGAGTGGGGGGGTGTAAAATTTTCACTTCAACTTTCACCCTTCTGATTGAGTTATTATTCATCACAAAAGGTGGCTGGTTCACACTTTCTTTCTTTTTTTTTATTTTTGGCTGAAAGGGTGTCCATAATTGCACAAATGCTGTTATTCTCTAAATGAGTCAGTGAATGAATGAGAGAGGTATAAGTTTCACTTGTGTGTGTGTGTGTGTGTGTGTGTGTGTGTGTGTGTGTGTGAGTGAGTGAGAGAGAGAGAACAGAATAATTCTGTATTATCCACATAGGGCTCTATAGCTCCAGCAGTGCAAACTCTGATCGACTTTATTGAATCACCAGCATGGGAACCATGGAAACCTATAATCATCTTATCAAATCTCTCATCTCTCTGAAAAGGCCATGCACTGACAGACCTTCTGGAAGTGCTCCTAAAGAATATGCTCATTGGAGAGGGAAAACGGCCGATGTGTCAACATTAAATCTAATGAACCATGCAAAATTCCGTGTTGCAGTCTCAATAACAATTTATTTCCATAGGCTGGTTTAGGATGAAAGATATGATGAGAGAATGCTTAGATGTATGCAGCTTTATGGCTTTGACCACCAGGAAAACTTAATCATGGAGCAAATATGTTGGATAAATCAGCCCAGAAATGAGGTAGCATGACATATAGGAGGTGTACTTGAAATGATAGGCATGTTTAAGCTTCATCTGCACAAATGCAGCAATCCTAAACATTGCAAAGCATAGAGAATCTCAAGGGGGTTTTACCAGAACCACAGGAGTAAAATTGCAGTGTGAGAAAAAAAAATGAAGCTTTTTATTGTGTATTGTTGCCACTCTAAACTCACTTTATACTCATTAAATTCCATTTTCCTTTTTGCTCTCTTGCCCTCCTGGAAAAAGAAACATTTCCTGTGTCTGCTTCCTTCAGTGTTGTCTCTCTTAATGATTGGGAGATTTTGTTGCTTCTTTAGACCGTGGCAGTGCTAGACCACACACTTCTTCTTTCCCCTAAACGACATGCCACTTTATACTAGAAAATCCAATTTTCTTCTCTGCAGGAGCCATGGACCTAAGCAATTTCACTTCGAGTGTGTTTGTCTGTAAGTAACAGGGGTCAATGTATGTACATGGCTTTGAATGTTTTTAGATTAGAATCACTATCTTCTTAGGCTATGACTGACATCTGGCAGCATCATTTAAAGTCCATGTA
>JAOUQZ010000031.1:6067960-6091632 GCA_028564935.1 Neosilurus hyrtlii
GAAATAGTAGTTATTTTTTCCCCACATACATATACATATACATACTTATTTATATATTATATATACACACACACACATACACACAGTATCACAGTCTTTAATAAAATGCAAATGTACATCTAATCTGTCATCACATGTGGTTAGACTTCTAATCGGAAGGTTAGAATCGGCTGTGCCCTTAAACAGTTGTATATATGCGATTAATATAAGTTGCTCTAAATAGATATATTTTATTTTAGTTTATTAACTTCACCTGTCAACAATTCAAGCACAACAGAAAAAAAAATCTGTACAAAACAAAAAAAAAAAAAAAAAACAATAAAAAAAAAACAGCTCAATTAAAAGATAATAATAACATAAATAAAAAAGTGAAAAAAAAGTCAACAAAATGCAATTAAAAATTATGACTATGTGACTAATCGGGCATGACTATGTGCTTGATTGCAGTTAAGATACACCAGGTACATGGATTCTCTAGATCATAGGTTGTAACCAAACCAGTTCGGTAGTAACCTATTGAAACGTTCTGAAGAAAAGGAAGATCAGTGGAACTATAATCTAAGATCATCATCTTTCATCTTTATCAATGACCCATCCTGAATCGCCACCTTATCGTGGTGCAGGGGTTTGCATGTCCTAATGATCATGGGAGCTATGTTGTTGGGGGCATTATACTACTGGTATGGTCACCCAAGGCAAACAGGTCCTAGGTGAAGGTCCAGACTAAATGCGGTTCAGAAGACCCCTATGATCTAAGGTATTTGATAAAGACGCACAAGTCAAGCTATTAAAAAAGAAAAATAAGAAACATTTTGTAGTAAAAGTAGTAGTTTTGCACTTATGAAGAAGTACTGTACAGAACCTGGATTTTCAGAATGTCTGGTATGGCAATATGTGCCGTCCATATATGAATTGTAAATATAAATGCTCTCACCTCCATAATAATGGCCATGGCTTAAAAATTAGATGGTAAATGGCTAGATGTACTCACACCTTTAACCACAAAGTGTATGTTTTAAAGGTATATGCAATGCCAGTGCTTGACCCTGATGCAATTTTATGCTCAACAGCTCTGACCCCCCAGATGTGCCTGATTCCTCCTAAGCTTTAAGTTCTGCATTTGTGACTCCCGCCTGTTGATGTGGATAATCCCACATAGATACTCAAAATATTGTATTTCCCGAAACAGCTTATACCTGTCTCCCCCCTACATCAGTATAAGATCTCACATGGATGCTATAGACTTATAGCCTTTTACAGCAATAAGCTCAGTGGCTCATCAGGCCGGTGCTTATCCCCAGTTTCTGAAGCGAATAGGAGTTCAACTCCTCCTGGATGGGACGCTAGTCCATGGTCTTAGCATAGTGGGGGTCCAACGGGCATTCAACCCATGATCTCTCGGTAATGAGCCCGGCACCCTAACTGCTACGCCACCGGCACCTACAGACTTATAGGCAGCTTCAAACTGCTACTTTTCTCCCACTGTCCAAAGACATACATGTTAGGTCAAATGGCTACTCTAAATTGTCCATAGGAGTAAATGTGAGTGCAAAGGGTTGTTTGTGTATGTGTTAGCCCAGCAGAAATACTGGCGACATGTTCAGGGTGTACCCGACCTATCACCCCAAGTTAGCTGGAATTTCTTCTGCCATTCTCCACAACCTTGACAGATGAGCAGTACAGTTAATGTATAAATGAATAGATGGATGGATGAATGAATCAATGGATGGATTTGAGTCTGTGTAAACCACTTTAGTTACAAAGCCACACACTCACTCATCTGCCAAACTGCTTACTTCTACGAGGGTCACGGAAAGGCTGAAGTTTATCTCTGCCGACACTGGGCGAAGGTGGTGTGCACCCAGGGGTGCTCCGTTTCCCTTTCGCACATTACTTACTGCATGAGTTTATACACACAGATCCACTCCCTTGTTACTTGACTCCACTGAGGATGAGGTTTGCTCAGCGTCTGTTCTGCGTTGACTGTGGCAGAATTCATATTTTGTAGTCATTCTCTGTGTGCCAACTTTGGAACCATTGGGCAATCTGGCTCCTCATGATCACTGATAATCAAATAATATGGGCTTGGATAAAATATCTGATAGTGCTTCCTTTTCTGAAGTAAAGCAGACGCTGCATTCACCTATAGAAAGCTGGGTTCAACCATCTGTTCTGTCGATTATGAATTTACTGGGCTTCATGATGTACACCGTGACAATAATTTCTGTGCTTTCAGACACCTGAGAGGTAAGCTGTATGACATGTTCCAGTTCAGTAATTCCCTGGCAATGCTGTGTATAAGTCGAGATAAGAACTGACTTGGATTACTAATTTAAACACATGGGTTTTATCCTTACAGTCATGTTTGTGGGCGCAGGTGCTTTTGTATTATGTCAGGGTAGCTGTTCCTACACTCAAACTTTATTTTGACGTACATTTGTTGCTGCTTATTTGGTAGGATTTTGTGATATATTAATAGCTACACACAAATCCATTCAACCATCTATCCATCCATTCATCCATCTATCCATCATTTCTGCTTTTGTGTCAGTGTCATGGGGGGCTGCAGCCAATCACAGTTGAATTTGGAAGTACAGCCTGAACAGATCATTTGTCTAATGCAGAAAGAACAACTCCAGGGCAGTGGACATAATTTACATATATTTGGACTGTGAAAAGAAATAGGAATACCTGGAGGAAACCCATACAGCAATAGGGAAAGGATGCAAATTCCCTACAGAAAGGCCTCTGTCATCTACAAGGTGTAAGCCCAGGAACTTCTTGCTGTGAGGTGGCACTGCTAACACTGTATTACTGTGCCACCCATCACCTATTAACATTTTTTAAATAAATATTTATAACTATGCAATTTGGTACAGTATATAAACACTTAAAATAAAATAAAATAACGTAAAATAACTATTTTATCATACACAGATGTGATCATAAGTTATGAACAGATCATAAGTTATTCTTTATTTGTTATTAATTGTACCTCAGCACTGTTGGTGTCTTGAATCTGATTAGTCAAAAGGTGGTAATTAATTTTCTTCAACAGCAGTTCTTCCAGTAGTGCCAGCTGTACCGCAAATCACAGGTTTAGATGAATGTGCCTATTTTAGCACATTTTTGTTTCTATAGTAACAGCTAATGTATAGGGATTTGTATGGCTAAATCCTCTGCATAAAGAGAAGAAAATTTCTATAGCTGGTAATAAAAGCACATAAAAAATGCAATCTTTATGTTTACATTCAATTCTTAGTTTATTTATATGTTTTGGAAGGCCCCCAGTGCAGCTAACTGGATTATCAAAGGCCAGTCATGTCTCTCACTGTCTGAGGTGAGAGGCATGTAAAAGAACCATTGCTGCCCTTTGTAAAGAGTAGGCCACTGGGTTGCCGACAGTGTGTTACTGCCCTGCGATGGCCTGGCGAGCTGTCCAGGGTGTATCCCGCCCTCGCCCAGAGTCAGCTGAGATGGGCGCCAGCCTCCCAGCGACCCTAAGTAGTATTAAGCGGTTCAGATAATAAATGATGCATGTTTTCGAAAGAATCTTCATCAACAGTACTTTCCAATAATCAAATATGTGTAATGCCGTAAAATGTGGCAAGGGAAAGTCTTCCGGACAGAGGGCAGGACACAGTTTCTGTTTATTGTTTATTTACTTTTTTTTTTTTTTTTTTTTACAGGTTCTGCCTTTTGCATTTTCTAACTTAAAGAGATGGCGAGAAAACAGAGGGCGGTAGGTGAATGACTTCATGGCTGCTATAGTACAAATACATTATATGAAGCTATCATGCAAAGAATCATTAAAGGGAATGGCTGTTTCTCATATGTTTAATGCAGAACACTGAAAGCACTTTACAGTGAGTAGTTTACATGGTTGTAAATAAAAAGGCTTCCAGATATGAGTGCACAGTGGACGCAATGTCCATTCCCCTAATCAGAAAGCCTAAGGCCACATTCTCACTTATTGACTGCAATCCTCTAATGAAGCCACTGAAACATGGAGACAGATACTTCCCTCATTCCCCACTGGCGAGGTCAAACATCTGCTAGGTTAAAAATCAATTCACAGTACCCAGCATCCTGTGACAAATTGTTTCAATTTGCTTGTAGTGATTTTCAGCGGGGCAGATTAACCTGAATTTTAAAACAATCCAGGAAAGAATATCATTAAAATCTGATTTATCATTCAAAAATACTTAAGTGATATTCTGATTAAAAAGGATTAGAAGGATGATTAGAACAATGAACTGGATTCACTGTGTAAGAACATGGGACAACCAATAATGTCATGTTATATGCCTATCAGGCTCCACTCAGGAGCTTCCGGATAATTTACAATAAACAACTATAGATTAAATAAAATGATTAAAACTCTGCTAGCCAGTCAAGCTAGCTATCAAGGCTGATTTCAGGTGCATTAACCAGTTGAGCAAATATGCCATATTATTTTATAGTATGTAAGATATAACTGTAAATATAATGTATTTTATATTAAAATTTGCAGTATTTAAAAAAAAATGTGTGAAAGTTTTATGAAGTTACAAAACCGGGGGGCAAAATATTCAACAATTATTCACTGATGGCAAAATGGATGTTGTTATATAGTCATATAGAGTTATATAGAGATAGATTGTCGAAATATTTACTTTTCCATTTTTAATGTGTGTCAATGATCACGCCACCTGCTGCATAGCAATGCTTATGTGTCCTTCATGATAGAATCTTTTGAAAAGCTTTAAAAGTTTGAATAAAGTCCTTTTTTACCTTTAATTAAACAATATTGTGGACCTTTTTTCATAGTTTTCTGGAAAAGAATTTTGTTAAATATCTAGGATTTCTGAATCAGTGACCTGTTTTGACTCAAGCATTACTCACTCTGAAGAAGGTCTATTATCAATAATTTATGATATTTTCTCGAGGTGGCACGGTGGTGCAGTTGTTAGCACATCCACCTCAGAGCAAGAAGGTCCCAAGTTTGATTCATGGGCTCAGGGTGTTTCTGTGTGGAGTTTGCATGCTCTCCCCATGCTTGTGTGGGTTTCCTACAGGTACTCCAGGTTCCTGGTCCAAAAACCTGCACAGTAGGCTAATTGGCGGTTCCAAATTGCTCCTAGGTGTGAGAGTAAGTATGAATGGTTGTATGTGTGTTGGCCCTGCAATAGCCTGGCGAGCTGTCCAGGGTGTACGCCACCTTTGCCCAGAGTTGGCTGAGATGGGTACCAGCTTCCCCATGACCCTAATCAGGATTAAGTGGATTTTCTCATTTCTGATTGGTGGAAAGCCATCAACTAATTCTTGATATTGCATTATTGCATTACAAAACCCAATAATTGCATCTTTGCCATTGGAGAGGTTGAATGATTATTGCACGGCATGCGCAACATAGTAATGTGACTCTCTATTTCAGAGATATATTGAATTATTAATGAAACAATTATAGAATTCAGCTTTCATATTATGTAGACAATTATTCTGTCTAGGAGGGTGTTATTTCGGCCTTCAGCATTGGCTGGGAGAATACCCCCTCGACTTTATATCATACTTCACCTCATTCAATAATTGCCTATTAACCCCAGATAAAAAACCAGTGAGACCTAGTGTAAATGCACAAAAGATAAAAATGGTTTTGACAAAGGAATACTCAAAAAAAAAAGAGAGAGAGAGAGAACGAGACAGAAGAAGAGCAGTGACATCCGTGAAGGTGCTTAGAAAGTGTGGATGTCTCTAATAAAACAGACAGAGAATGCAAAGCCCCAATTTGGTCAGTGTGCCAATAGGCTGGGTGACAATGAATTACAGCTGGTGGATTTATGTTACTCTGGCTGGACTAACAGTGCTCGGGGGACATATTTGTTTGGACCATGGGACTTTCATAAAGGCCAAAACACACTGGCAAGGACATAAAAACACCTCAGTTGGGTATTTATAACTACTGTGACGTGTCTGAACACTGATTCATCTAATGCTTGCATATCCCCGCAGATGGATTAACAAATTAAACAGTGAAATGAGCACTGTGTGAGAAAATCAGCAAGTTCCTGCAAACATCTACAAACTCTTTCTTCATGCTATTCTTTACAGTGTGCACTGGTGTGGCTTTATCTGAAGTAAAGCCAACAATCATAATCTGATTGCACCCAAATGTACACAGCCACATACAAAGAGCTCAGAAAGGTTTATTATAGATCAGCACTACCACTGAATGCTCGCCACATGCTACAGTAAAATCACAAAGCCAGTGATAGACAAGTTGCTTTGTAACCATCACTGAATCTTGATAATATTATATTCCATGTAAAAAGAAAGTACTTAGGTTTAGCATTTGTTTATTTCTTCATTTATCCCAATAGGTGTAGTAGGTCCATAAAGCCTATTAAGAAATAAACCTTTGATGAAAAGAGTAATATCAACTATCAACTGACGTGTGTAAAAGGTGGAAGTCAATCAGAGACCCCAAAGAAAATAGAAACAGGGAATTTTAAGCTGTGAGGCAGTAATGCTGGCTGGTGAGACTTTCATCTCTTCTTCAGACAATCAGACAATAACAGAGCAAACACACATGGGCAATTTGGGATACCCCATTAGCACAATGTGCATATCTTTGGACTGTGGGAGAAAACCGGGGGAACCTGGAGGAAACCATCCACAAAATCCATCCATTTTCTGAACTGCTTAATCCTAATTAGGGTCGCGGGCCACTCTGGGCGAGCGCATAGTACACCCTGGACAGATCGCCAGGCTATCGCAGGGCAGCAACACGCCGTCAGCAATGCAGCCTACTTAAGAAAGTCAGCAATGGTTCTTTTACATACCTCACCATAGACAGTGAGAGACATGGCTGGCCATTGATAACCCAGTTAGGTGCACTCGGGGGACAACAGTGACAACCCACTGACAGTGGGGCTTGAACCTCCGACCTTGGGATCAGTAATCCAGCACCCTACTACCGGGCCACCCCTACCATGGAGGAAACTCATGCAAGCAAATATGTAAACTCCACACAGAAACGTTCTCGCCAGGCATGGGGCTCAAACTTAATAACTTTATTATTAAGATTATTGAGGAATAATAATTTTAATAGTTCAGTAACATTTGTAGAGTTCATATTTTTCAGTCAGGAAATGTTTTCTTTAAATGTAATTCCATCTTTTTTTTTTTTTTGTTATTTTGTTTCTATCCCACTATGCACACACACACACACACACACACACACACACATATACATATACATATATATATATATATATATATATATATAGTCCAAGAATTTCATTGCCGATAGTGATGTTTCATTGTCACCTGTATATGACAAATATACTTATTCCTCATTTTCTGAACTGCCTAGATCCTACTACTCCTTGGGTCGCAAGGAGGCTGAGCCTGTCTCAGCCGACACTGAGTGAAGGTGGGGTACACCTGCAACAGCTTGCCAGTCCATTGCAGCGCAACACATACACAACCAGTCACACTCACATTCACACCTATTGGTAATTTAAAATAGCCAAATAACATAATGTGTATGTCTTTGGACTGGGGGAGGAAACCGAAGAACCCAGAGGAAACATACACAAACACGGGGAGAACATGCAAATTCCATAAAGAAACGCCTGAACCCAGGACCTTCTTGCAGTGATGTGGACATGCTGCCCACTACACCACTGGGTTGCCCACTGCTAGTCCTAGTAAAGCTAATCACTACTGAAATAAAATTACTATACCAGTTCAACCAATAATTGTTGCATTTACTCAATATGTAAACAAATTTACTCTACATTATTGGAGTGAAAAAAGAAGAGAAGAGATCTTTATTGTCAACTGTTGAATGAACAACGAAAATCAGTTTAGCAGCTCTCTGTTTATAAAAAAAAGTTATAAACTTTATAAAATTATAAAAAAGTACACAAAAGACAACTACGGTAGCTACACAAAGCTATATATGTGCATATACCTAAATACGCATACCTATATGTACACATGTAGAAAAACGTACATATATCCTGTATATGCAAACACTTACATCTATCCGCATATTTACACATGTACAAACTTAAATATTTATCCACATATTCACACATTTAGATACATATACAGAAGGGTGCATGCTATGTCAAAGGTGCATGGTATACACAGAGTGAGAAAAGCTTTTTAATCATAAGGTGCACACAGCTAAAATGTTATATGATATGATAAAATGTAATAAAATGTTATATGATTATATGATATATACAACACCTGCTCTAAACATGAGTATTGCACTTAAACATGAGTACTGTACTTAACGAGTAATATTGCACTGTCCAGGAAGATGGTCTGAATGATGGTTATTCAGTCAGTGTATGTGATGGTGGTGGTGGTGCAGTTGCACGTTTAACAGCTTGTGGGTAAAAGCTGTTCTTGAGTCTGTTAGTTTTAGTTTTTAGTGTCCTGTACATTTTTTCTGGAGGTCAGAGGGGAGAAAAGGGGGCGTCCAGGGTGTGTGGGATCCCTGATAATTCCACTGGCTGTCCTCCAAAGTCTGCCAATGTAAATGTCACTGAGAGGGGTAGTGTAGTTCCAATTACCCGCTCTGCTGTTCTTACCACCCACTGCAGGGCCTTCCTGTCCTCTGCAGTTCAGCTGTTGAATCACACTGAACAGCACTAGGTCAGGAGGCTCTCAATGAAAGCGGTGAAAGCTTTCTGAGAAGGTATGTTTGTTATGCCTTCCCCACCTGGTGAGAGTAGTCCAGGTGAAGTCCGTAGAGATGTGGACTCCAAGAAACTCGAAGCACTGCAACCTCTTTACCTCCTCTCCATCAATATAGAGGGCAGAGTGATCAGTATGTTTAGATCTCCCAAAGTCCATTATCATCTCTTTTGTCCTGGATGTGTTAAGGTCCAGTTTATTATTGCCGCACCATCGCTGCAGATTCCGGACCTCCTTCCTGTAGGCTGACTTGTTGTTATCTGTTATCAGACCTATGACGGTGGTGTCATCGGCAAATTTGACGATGGTGTTGCTGGTGTGAATGGGGGGACAGTCATGTGTGAAGAGGGAGAAGATGAGGGGGCAGAGGGCACACCCCTGTGGTTTCCTAGTGTTGCTAGCTGCATTTGAGAATATTTTCTCAAGTATGTTTCATTGTAAATCATACACATGTATATATACATATAACAGTTTTATGTAAAGCAGGATTCAAACTGATGGCATATCAATTCTTAGCCAAGAGCCATAAACCCAGTGCCCATAAAGTTCCTTACTTCCATCACTCTAAATATTGCAATATTCCATATACAAACTGTTTTTACAAAATATACAAGCAAAGTCTGCACCATACAGAGATGGACAGTAGTGTAATTGACAATATAGTCCAGTCCATTGTGTATTTTTGTTCACATTTTATGGAGACAAACTACATTTTAAGCGTCCATTGAATCTGAAAGGTTGATGATATATTTTTTTTTCAAAGCCTCTTTGGCAGCCATCTTAAATTTCAAAATGGCCACCATAAAGTTTGGTAATTTATTTATATATATCCACTTCTAATTCTCATATTGCAATGATTTGGTGTCTATTTAAAAGTTTTAAGGGAGGAAGACTTTTAAAAGTTTTAAGGGAGATAGACAATTAGACCAAAATTATTATGGTGGCCATCTTGAAATTGAAAATGACCAGCAATATTCCAATTCCTAGTTGATATAGTCCAATAATTATGAGTTTATTTACCTTTAAATAATTTAGGGGGTACAAATCCAATGAAAACCAGTATAGTTGATCTTATCAAGATTACACATGATGTTTGCACTATGTTGACAAAGACAAACTGAAAAAGATGAATGCAAGTGCTCTTTACAAGCTTTTAGTTACAGTGAGCTTCTAAATATTATTCATGTGCAAAAAAGAAATGGAAGTTTTCTTTCTATGACCAATACTGAAACCACATATATAAATACAACAGGTGTAACAGATGCTCTTGCAACTAGAAAGCCTGCATGTAGACACCTGTGGTAAAAAGAGATTTTATCTGACCTAACAGGTGTTAAGTCAGTTCTGCAAAATGACAGGAGAAAACCAGCTAACACTGGTTCACTCCTAACACTTGTGAACATTTGTAGGCTGGAAACCAGTGTGGTCAAATTTAGGCTTGTAGACGAGCTTTTTTTTAGACTTGAATCTAAACATCAGATTTTTACTTAGATCTTCCCTGTCCACAATAGTCTACCAGACAATAGAGTCCTGGTAGAGCACCACAGTTGCATCTCCATGCTGTAAACATCAATGAAACCATTTGTAGAATAATTTTTGAGAAGCCTTCAATTCTCTGACAAACTATCTACACTGCTTTGTAAAGGTTTTTATAGCATCAGTTTAATTGTCCCTTTCATGGACCCACCACCTGTGCGAGGGGCTAGAGGGGTCGGTGCAGTGTGAGCCAGGTGGCAGCCAGAGGGATTCTGCCGGAACAATCCTACTGACTCTAGCTTTAGGCTAATCCTACAGCCTCTCTGATGGGAATAGAGCCTGAGCTGGTGCGCGAATTTGAAACATACCCAAGATATAGTCGGGCTCACCTTTACATATAGCTTGTGCCTTGGAACCACCCAGCTTGAAAGGGGCTGGGCCTTTTATTATTCTGGAGAGGCAGCAAGCTGGTGTGGGCATCCTTGTTGCCCCCCTTCTCAGTACCCACATGTTGAGGTTCTCCCCATTTGGCGAAAGGGTAGCCTCCCTCTGCCTCCAGGGGGGGGGGGGGGGGGGGGGGGGGGGGGTCCTGACTGTTGTTTGTGCTTATGCACCAAATCACAGTTCAGAATACCCACTCTTTTTGGAGTCCCTAGGGGGTGTGCTAAAGGGAGTCTGTTCATTGTCCTGGGAGTCTTCAATGCCCATGTGGGCAATGACAGTGTGACCTGGAAGGGTGTGATTGGTAGGTATGCCCTCTCTGACCTGAACCCAAATGTTGTTTCGTTGTTGGACTTCTGTGCTCATCATGGTAACAGACACCAAGTTTTCATAAGTGCACTTGGCACCAGGACACCCTGGGCCACAGATCAATGATCGACTTTATATTCGTGTCACTGGACTTGCGGCCGCATGTTCTTGACACTCCGGTGACCTGGGAGAACCAAGCGTGTAGTTAGGGCCTCCTAAGAATGTTTGGCAAAGTCTCCTGTCAAAAGGGCCTTTGACGCCAACTTCCAGCAGAGCTACAACCACATCCCAATGGAGGCTGTAAAGTACGAATGGGCCATGTTCTGTTTCCATTATTAGGGCAGCAGCCTGTAGCTGTGGCTGGAAGGACATCAGTGCCTATCATGGGGGCTACCCCTGAACCAGGTGGTGGACACCTGCAGTGAGGGAGACCGTCAAGCTGAAGAAGGAGGCCTATCGGGTCCTTATGGCAGCGGACGGGTACCAACAGGCCAAATGTGTTGCAGCCCCACCTGTCACCGATGCAAAATCTTAGGTGAGGTTCAGAATGCAGTCTGCCCATAAAGGGGGCAGAGATTGCCGAGGTAGTTAAAAAGCTCCTCGGTGGCTGGGCTCCGGGGGTAGATAAATACCTTAAAGCTCTGGATGTTGTAGGACTGTCTTGGTTGACATGTTTCTGCAACATCGCGTGGTCATCAGGGGTCGTACCTCTGGATTGGCAAACCAGGGTTGGTAGTTCCCCTTTTTAAAAAAGCCAATGGTGGACCTCAGATTCAGCAGGACCAATGTGGTTTTCGTCCCGGCCGCAGCACTCTTGACCAGCATGACGTTGTCCTTTTGGCTTCATCGAGCCGGGACCTCCAGCTGTTGCTGGAGCGATTCACAGCTGACTGTGAAACAGCTGGGATTAGAATCAGCGCCTGCAAGTCCAAGGCCATGGTTCTCAGCCAGAAAAGGGTGGAATGCATCCTCCAGGTCTGGAATGAGGTCCTGCCCCAACTGGAAGAGTTCAAGAGTCTCAAGGTCTTGTTCATGAGAGAGAGAAGGATGGAAGGAGCTAAGCTGGAAGGCAAAGCTTTCAATTTACCAGTCAATTTACGTTTCTACCCTCACCTATGATCATGAGCTTTTGGTAGTGACTGAAAGAACAAGATCGTGAATAGAAGCGGCTAAAATGAGATTCCTTCACAGGGTGACAGGGCTCTCCCTTAGAGAGAGGGTGAGAAGTTATGTTTTCTGGGAGGAGCTTGGAGTAGAACTGCAGTTGAAGTGGCTCAGGCTGATTAGAATGCCTCCCAAACGCCTACCTGGTGTGGCATCTCAGGCATTTCCAATCGGGAAGAGACCCCGGGGTCAACCAAGAACACGCTGGAAGGACTATATCTCTCAGCTAGTCTGAGAACACCTTGCCTAGAGAGCTGAAGAGCTGGAGGAAGTGGCTGGGGAAAGGGACATCTGGACCTCACTGCTTAGGCTGCTGCCTCCGAGACCAGACCCCAGAACAAGCAGAAGAAGATGAAGATGCTTAATTGTCTGTTGTGACAGCAGATTGAACCATTTCTTCTTCACAACTGGTTTTCTCCTGTCATTTTGCAGAACTAATCTAACACCTCGTGGGTCAGATAAAATCTTCTCTTTCAACCACTGCCATCGATATGCAGGCTTGCTAGTTGCAAAAGCATCGGTTCCACGTAGCATATTCATATATGTGGTTTCAATACTGGCCATAGAAAGGAAACTTCCATTTCTTGTTTGCACATGAATAATGTTCAGAAGCTCACTGTCAGTGAACAGTCTGTAAGGAGCACTTACATTCATCTTTTTCAGAGTTTGTCTTTAAATATTATTTCCATAAATATTCAAAAAATAATGTGCAATCTTGATGAGATCAAATATAATGTTTTACATTGAATTTGTACCCCCTAAAATGTTTAAAAATAATTAAACTCATAATTATTGGTCCATGTCAATTAGGAATGGGGGCCATTATTTTAAATACACCATAATAGTAGATGGAAACCATAATAATTTTGGTCTAAGTAAGGTTTAAGTCCTTCAAAATGTATAAACAGACACAAAAATAATTGCAATATGTGAATTAGAAGTGGATAAACAAATTACCAAACTTTATGAAGGCCATTTTGAAATCCAAGATGGCTGCCAATGAGGCTTATGTTTTATCAAGTCTGCATAAAACTAAATTTAACACATAATGGACTGGACTAATAGCAGCACACACAACACAGCAACGCAAAGGCAATTGGCACCCCAAGCTGTGATTTTCTGCTGTTTAAATACACCACCAGACGTGCGTTATATTGCGTTATATCAAGTAAAAAAAAAGAATAAATATAAATACAAAAGAAGATGTAACAGATGAATTATGAAAGACTGATATCCCACCCAGGGTGTATCCTCATGTTGCATCCAGTATCCCTACTATACTCTCCAGATCCAACACAACCCTGACAAGGATAAATGGAAATAAATGAGCAGATCAAAACATGAACATTTTCTTTATATCGACTGACCCTAGTAACAAGCAGTATCAAATTCCCTTTTGTAGTGTCTCAAGTTTATCAGTTACATGGGTAAGGAGTACAAGGGAAACAGGGTGGGGGAGAATAACAGAATAATGAGAATATCATGCAGCTGTCACATGGCTCCCAGCGGTCTAATTAACAGTCCTCTGTGCACAGCTTGGTTTGGTGTAAGAGAGTTAAGCATAAGCATAGAAAACAGCCTGAGATAATACTAACACGTGTCTCTCCTTCTGTCACAACTCATTTTAGTAACACCAGTGCAGAACCTATATTAATTATTAATCATATATTGCTACATGTGTTTTTAACCATTCCATTATAAGTGCATCTGGAGCACATGTATCATGATGTGGCTGTATCTCTAATGAGGTCCCTAATAGTCGGTTCATTTGAATTCTTGGCAACAAAAAAGTAAGATTAAATTACACAATCTTATCTGCTTCAGTCATCAGTAAGTCTAGACAGTTTAACCTTTGCTGTCTAGATTTCCTGATGAAAAAAAAGCAAAACCTTTGCTAAGATGCAGACAAAACAGCTCTACATTTAAAAAATACATTGCAACTTTCCCATGAGGCAATGCTTGCTGCTGATTAATATGTGTGTTGTGTGTGGATGCTTTCGTCTGTGTTGCTGTTTGATGTGTGGGATATTCACACGATGGACGAGCAGCAGCATCTGCTACAGACGCACAGACTCTCTAATCAATTCGCCTCATCTCTCACTCCGCCTGGCAACATGCATACACATGCACACATGCACACCTGCAGAAATAAAGCAACACAACTCACTCGGTCCACGTGAAATAGAATTAATGATATCAAAGGAATAGCGTAGGAGTTTGATGAGTTACCAGCACAGGGCTTAAAAGCGGAAATGTGACAAATGAGTGTACACAGTTTCTGGACTGATTCCTGGCTTACAAGATTACTGCTCACTTGTTTTCAGACTGCATGGCTACTTTGAGTAAAATCTACATTTTCTGACAAAATCCAGGATTGTCAGTCTAATTGTCCCCTTGTACGGGGATGGACCACTTATGGATGATCTAGTGGGGCACTCTGTTGCTTTGGGGGTTTTTTTTGTTTGTTTGTTTCACCGTCACAACACCATGCAAGTGTGTAACATTACCAACACACACATTACCGGGGTTACCACATCTGTACTCTGTGACTTCATCACCTACTGATTGACCTACTCTCTATATGATGATGTTACAAAGAAGGGCAGTACAGTAGAGCCCCTCTTGGTGACATAATCACCTACTGATTGACCTACACACTCTGTGATAATGTCACCGAGGGCTGCTACCACCATGGGATATCCCACCCACAGAGCTTTATTCACTGCTTCGAGTTCTGTTCGTTATTGAAAGCAAATTTCCAAGCTGAGTTCATTTGGAATTGACTGACAGCACAAATTACCACATTGTGTGAAACAATAAACCAGTCCAAATGTCTCTCCAGATGCACTGCAGTCCTTGTAATATAAATATACAGAAATGAAAAATCTTGTAACCCAAGACAGTAGATGACAGAATTTAAACTGTTCAAAACTGTTGAACTGTTTATTTTTAAAACCCTCTTGGGAATGATTTCTACCATTTCACAACCATATCCTTAGTCATAATTTGGTCATTTTCATTCAGCTCTTTTTTTTTCTTTAATCAGGTGATACTGGGATAGGGTATTTTTATCATCACACTCCTGTGTGTAATGATCCTGCGTTGTTGAATTTTTTAAAACTACAGTATCATGCAAAAAAAATAAATTAACTAATAAATTCATTCATTCGTTTATTTTCTGAACCATTCATTCATTCATTCATTCAATTAGGGTCATGGGGGAGGCTGGCGCCCATCTCAGCCGACTCTGGGCGAGGGCAGAGTACACCCTGGACAGCTCGCCAGGCCATCGCAGGGTAGAAACACGCTGATGGCAATGCAGCCTTCTCTTTAAAAAACTCAGCGGTAGTTCTTTTACATGCCTCTCATCATAGACACTGAGAGACATGGCCGGCCTTTGATAACCCAGCTAGCTGCTCTGGGGGAACAGCAGTGACAACCCGTTGATTGTGGGGCTTGAACCTCCGACCTTGGGATCAGTAATCCAGCACCCTACCAACGGGCCACTACTGCCCCATTAATATAAAATTAGAATTAATAAAAAAGAATTTGGCAAATTAAATATTAAAAAGTAAAAATAAAAAAAGACCTAATGTGTACAGGTATTGGTCATCCATACAGCATAATTTGTGTATGTAATACGTTTAAGTGATACAGGTGCTTATTTTAACATAAATGACCATAAAAACCACTATATGATTTCTGTGCTTGTTGTTTGTGCAACTCAGCACTGGCCGAAAATGTGTTATGCTACACGGGTCGGCAGCGTAGCCCAGCCAATCCAACGAGTTCACATCACTACCAGGCTGAAACAGCCAATCAGGAAGGCAACATGTCTCTGAGCATGCATAAAGTCTTGACACTTGTGCGCACTTTAAAGTTTGTCATGGACTGATGTTGCCGGAAGGAACCGCTGACGTTATACGTGATCATTTTAAATAGCTAATAACACTAATTCACCACAGGTACCCTTTAAAATGATGCAATTTTTGAAATCAATGTTAATCACACTCTGCAATGTCTAATGCCACATGAGTTCAGTGCCTTCATTTAGTCTCACACCATCAATCCAACACACACACACACACAAATTGGTGTGTGGTACAGCCTTATTATGATACAAAATGTTCCAGTGTGACTGCCTGCAAGCGTTTACACACCATTTCATGTTTTTCCATTTTTGTATTATTATTATTATTATTATTATTATTATTATTATTATTATTATTATTAATAATAATAATGATGATAATAATAATAATAATAATAATAATAATAATAATAATAATAATAATAATAATAATGAGATGAGACTTACTTGGTGGATCAAAAGACTGAAACCTTTAAGGCATCTTTGTAAACTATGTACTGCTTTACTGCTGCTTAGAAGCCACCACGGTTGTTGTTTTAATTTTTTTTTTTTTTTTATGATGCTTAGTTACTTGTACCCAACTCCTAAAAATGCTCCATGATCAGCATCCAATGATACAGCGTCACATGAGTGTAATGAACATTAACTCTAACAAACACAACAATAAACTGGATTGCAGTAAACTGGATATATTACACAATCAACGACTGCAATCAAAGCAAAGCAGAATGCAAATCGTGCTCTGTGAAAATATCAAGATGAGGAAATACAGCAGAACAGTGGCACAGAGGTCAGCCCTGCCACCTCACAGCAAGAAGTCTCTGGGTTCAAACCCCTTGCTTGCATTTTAGCAGGGAGTTTGCATGTTCTCCATATGTATGCATGGGTTTCCTCCAGGTATTCTGGTTTCTTCCCACAGTGCCAAGACATGCTCATTAGGGTAAATAGATATTCTTAATTGCCCTGAGGTGTGAGAGAGAACGGCTGTGTGTTAGTCTGGCAGCTGACCGGAGTTGTCTGGGATGGGCTCCAGCCTCCCCATGACCTCATAAAGGATAAAAAATCTCAGATACTGAGATGAAATGAGAAAAGAACTACACTATCTTCCTACAAGTAACCTAGTAAAATATCTCATATTGTGCAAACAGTTTAAGACTGCAAAGAAGGCACACACATACTTTCTCTATTAGTCAGACGGGGGTGATACTGAGGTTTGATGAAAACCAGCTTGGAAGTTAACAGTGCAAAATCTGAGCACTGTATATTTTGCAATTATAAGGTACTCAGAATTGCATTTCATGCTATTTTTTGCTATAAAATAATATCATGCTCCCAAACTCCCCAAAGGAATGGATTAAACACAAGATATTAGCAATATGAATGTATTCATAGAGCATACAGGGTTGCTGTCAGGGGGAACAAAGGGTACAAAAGACCCCCCTCCAAGGCCCAGGGGAGACCTGTGCAAAGGTCTGTGGTTGATGGCATGTGTGCCCCCCCCAGAATGCTTAATAGCTAGTTTGAGTACCGTTACAAACATGAGGTGCAGCATTCATTTTTAAAATGTCTTCTGAGGCTTTAGTTACATTTAAAATGTAATCTTTAAAAATCTTTACATTTCTGTCATATAAACTTATTTTGTTCATAATGATAATACAGTACTCAGTTTCCCTCTGTGGCAACATACACAGAGAAAAAAGATACATAGCAAAGAAATCATACATGCCTATAACAATCAAAAAGCAGCTAAATAAAGCAGTATTACTAACCGATTCGCTCTCTATGGTCCAACGCAGACACACGTTTTCTTTTTTTCCCCACAGCCCCTTATGACTTTTCCTAAATAATTCATCAGCTAATTGCCTGAAAAACGCACAAAACAACATCAATAATTCAGTACTTAATTAGACTACAAACATCATTTGTGAAAATGCACACAACAGCAAACCAGAAAGACAAGTATCAATACCTCTGTTTCTCAAACACATTCACCATCTATTTCCTCTTTTTAAACCTAGAAATGCTGCAAACATCTGGAAATGCCGATAGCCACCATTAAAGTCAGAGTTAGAGAGATAATTACACATATGCACAGCCAACACAATGTTCAGTACACTCACTCACTCACTCATTTGCTGAGATGGTGGCGGACCAACACACAACATTTCATGCTCACCCTCACACCTATGGGCAATTTGGAACAGCCACTTAGCCTAATGTGTATGTCTTTAGACTGTGGAAAGAAACCAGAATAACCGGAGGGTAAGACCATATAGAAATGCCCAAGCCTGGGACTTGAACCCAGGACCTTCTTGCTATTAGGTGGAGATCCTAACCACTATGCCACTGTGCGGCCCTGTTATCCCTTATATGTTAGTTTAATTAAAAATCAGAAAATTTCCAGTCTCCACTCAAATACTGTATAATATACAAAAAGCAGAATAAAAGTAAAGCAAGCCGTTGGAGAATATGCAAACTCCACACAGAAATGTCCAAGCCCGGGACTGGAACCCAGGAACTTCTTGCTGTAAAGAGGATGTGCCAGCCAGTACGCCACTGTGCCTCCCCTGTTTAGTACATTAAAGTTTAAAACTGCCTAATAAACAAATGCCTCACATTACTTTGTGACCAGAATGGAGGTTTAATGTCAAAGTAAAGCTTCAAGACAAACATGATTTATTGGATGAAAGTGTTGCACCTCCCTCCCATCCCCATAGCTAAATATAACACTGTCATCTCTCCTGTACAAAGAGATAAAATGAATAGCTCTTCTCCAACAAGCAGTTCACATTTATTATTAATAATGACATGGCATGAATTAGATCACATTTTTGTTTTGATAGTAGATAATACATTATTTCATCTGACAGAATAATTCCACACTAACCAATATACAAGCTCGGAAATGAGTGCTGATTATTAGCAGATGCAGTTCTGGGGGTTTAATCAGCGTACAGTACCTGTGGTGTATTGGGGAGTTTGGATGTTGTCCAAAAGTATACAGCTGTGGAAGAGACTAAAATTTATTCCAACCATCAGATCACCTTCAATAAGACAGCATCAGAGTGAAACGTGGTGCCTCTTTCTTCCTCATATCACCTCTGGACTTTTTCAAGCTCCAGCTTATTATAAGGGATCAAAATCTATATCTGAATTCCCGTCAAGTTGCTTTTGTGATACTGTGTTTTGTAAAAATTCAATGGAAATACAACTGAATCTAAATGGACTACAGAACGGTCATGATCTAACAGCTTTTTTTTTTTGTTTTTTCCTAATAAGAAGAATGAATATGGCAAAAATTTAGGTAGATGACAAAAATCAATACCATGTTAGGTAAACAGTTAGTGTATTATAGCTAAATTTATGCCATGTTATCATATATGCTATCTATTTTATGACAATACGTTTTACAGATGCAAGATAATATTTCCCTTGATTAGCTATAAAGATTAACTCTAAACGGCTACGTACTGAAAACTGATACCAGTGCAACTGATTGAAGCATTTCAGTACTGCTGGGTATTAAAAAAAGAGTTTAATACTTTGGGCAAAATGTCAAAGTTCTCCTGACTTTTGAGTCTGACTCACTCCCACAGAGAGTGAAAATAGAACATGAAAACAAATAGAAAGGGCAAAAGTCTGGATGCATGTTGTAAAAGTAGATGAGAACAGTTCCCACGGCAGTGAATGATTTGACTTAGTAGTTACAAAGTTGGGTACTATGTCAAACCTGATGAAACATTTAATTTAACTGTGCCAGGTAAATTGCAGAGTGCTGGAAACTGGAGGACCTGGTGCAAACAACTAACCTTAGAAATACATGTACTCAGTGAGGAACTAATCTGATGATTTGTAGGTTAAAAGCTTACCAGTCAGATTTTTTTACTCACTCACTCATTTGCTGAACCACTTAATCCTATTAGGGCCGCCGGAAGGCTGGTTTCCTCCGGGTACTTCAGTTTCTTCCCACAGTCCAAGAAACATGCACACTAGGCTAATCGGATGTTCCCAATTGTTCCTAGGCATGAGTGTGAATGGTTGTGTGTGTGTTGGCACTGTGATGGTCTAGCGAACTGTTCAGGGTGTACCCCACCAGTGTCGACTGAGATAGGCTCCAATGCAAGCATGGCGGGAATTAATTTAACCCCCCGAGCAATATTCAGTCAAAATTTCTACATAATTTGTAGAAATCTTAATAAGATAAGGTTAAAAGGGTATTAAAATATTATGGACCAGTTGAAAAGTATTTTGTGACATAAGTGAATAATTTTCAGGCTGCAGTAAATATTTCATTGTGGAAGTTAACCTCTATTTCTGTTTTGCACCCCCTTGATCCCAAATCAATATTTATTTAAGCAAGAACATGAAATGAACAAGAAATGGTATTTTTCTTATTTGGAATCCTTTGTAGAAAAGAGTGTGCAGGTTTTTTGCAGGTGCTAAGAACTTGTTTTTACATGGTGTTACAATTGTCTAAACAGAGGCAATACACAATGTAATATTTAAGCAGCTTTAATACTATAATGAATTGAAGAAACAAACATGAATGAATTGCAAAAGTCACAACATGCACAAAATTCCAGAAAAATTGATTCCCGAGGGTTGGATAAAACGAAGTGACAACAAATGAAACAAAATCAAAGCAAAACGAAAACAAAATCTTTAGCATACTTTAACATACATACAACGTTAACATATCACAGTAAATGTCCAAAATAGTCCATATGCGTTCATACGCTGGGCCGGTTTGTCATAGTGTGAAGGCCGCTTTAGACTTGTTAACAGAGTGCTAATAATTATATCAGTTATTTTATTCACTGTATATATTTTCAAATAGTTTGTAACACCCAATCAGTGGAAGTAATCAAAGCTACTATACAGTAGACATTTGACAATATTCAGAATAGTATCCAGAGTTTGGGAAATATAGATTTTGTCTGATCATATCAGCCACACCATTCATAGCGAACTCTCATCTTATCAACACTGTACTCCTCATGTCAGAACTCTAAGCTGGTTCAAAGCCAGAGCACACCTTATTTGATTCTTTTGTTCATACTCCGGGCCATGCAATATTTTCAGTTTAGAATCCTCTGACAACAAAAATTTCTATACTATGCAATTATGTTCCCTGTTTTGCCATAATCATGGACTGAATCGTAAAGTGCCAGATCAGCATCATTGCCAGCAAACCCTCAGGCACTGTAGACAGCCAACACAACAAATGCATCTGCTACAAGGGAAGAGCCAGAGTCAAGTGCCCTCAGCTGCCCGATGATAATGACTTTAAGCCTCCCTGGCTGGAACTAAGAGCTGGGAGGAATAAATGACCAGCAGTGAGAGACGATGTCAGAGGCAATGTGTCTGCTTTGTGCACCAACTGTGCTCTCTCTCTCTCTCTCTCTCTCTCTCTCTCTCTAATTCCCCACAAAGATTTTGATCAATTCTGGTAAACCCATTACCCTCCCCACGCAGCACTAAATTTCCTTCCTCATTGTCCGTTCAAGAGCCTTAATGATATTTGCACAAAGATCTTGCAACACTCAATTTAATCTAATATTTTTTGTAACTACTCTTCTTGATGTGGTGTTCATAATGTATGTCAAACAAAGCAAAGAGAAAAGAGAAAAAATGCCTAATACTTACACAAAAATAATTAAATGAAATGTTTCTGCATAAAAATTTATGTAAAGCACAGTAAACAGTAATAAATGAAACAAACTCAATATTTGGTGTGATGACCAAATAGTAGTCTCAGGTAGAGTATGTACAGTTTTACAAAGGAAATGAGGTGTGAGTTTTACTGAGTATCTTGCAGAATCAGCCACAGTTCTTCAGGAGATTTTGACTCTCACACTTGCTTCTTTATTTGCATGCAAAACCCAGCAACCTTCATAATGTTTTTGTCTGAAAAGTGGCCTCTGACATAATATGCTGCGTTCTTTATTGGCATACAAACATGTTTGTCCTCTTATCACTCACTCATTTGCAGAACCACTTAATGCTACGCGGGGATGTGGAGTTGCTGGAGCCTATCTCAGCCGACACTGGACGGAGGCGGGGTACACCACGAACAGCTCACCAGACTATCACAGGGCCAACACACACTCAACCATTCACACTCACATCCACACCCAGGGGAAATTTAGAACAGCCAGTTAGCCTAATGTGTATGTCATTGGACCGTGGGAGGACACCGGAGTACCCAGAGGAAAGAACATGCAAACTCCACACAGAAATGCCCAAGCCTGGGACTCGAACCCAGGACCTTCTTGCTAAGAGGCAGACTTCCAAGCTACTATGCCACCGTGCTGCCCTTAAAGGTCAATAAAACAAGTTAATACCTGTTATCCATAATACATCAGTTTACTCAAGTTTCTCAAGGTCTCCACTCAAATGTAGTGAAGTATACAAGTGGCAGAAACAAAGTAAAGGTGAACATAATAAGGGCAGGAACCAATAACAAAACACAGATGAAAATATAAGAAAGAACACCTGGCCCTGTTACCAAAAGAACCCCTGTAGAGAGCTTGAAGGGTAAAATTTTGGCAATATATGCTATTTATTTGTCATTACACTTCATTATATTAATTTATATTGCTTACTAAAAAGAAAAACATGGACAAAGATTAAGAATGAAGCTACACTTGGTTACAGCAGAAAATCCAACATAATCCAAAATTGTGAATAGACACCATGCACCATTTTAATTAAACCAGGAGAGCTGTATCATGGGAAATTAGAAAGACTTAAATACAAAAGGGGATGTGGGATTTATAGGCTAATATGATTGATTCAAATAAAGACAGCTCAATAATATAAAGCTAAACCAATATCATTATTGATTTATGGATTGACTGATTCATTCACATAAACACAACTTAATAAAGAGTACCGTATTGGTCATCCTTACAGCATAACTTGTGCGTATATAACACATTTAAGCCATACGGACGCTTATTTTAACACAAATGACCATAAAAAGCACAAACTTTGCAGTGTGCTGAACTGCAGGGATTAGTGATTTTTCCCCTGAAACAACATCAGTATGTTGGGCGGGGTTAATGTCTCTTTGGGAGACAGTGAGATGGTACATTCAAGTGACTTTGACGGAGATTTGTGTAAAGGTAGATCCAAAATGGCTTTCCTTGTCGTCAGTTGTTTTCGCGATTTCTGCGCTTGTTGTTTGTGCAGCTCAGGTCTGGCTGATAATGTGTTATTGTACACGGGTCAGTGAGGTAGCCCAGCCAATCCAATGAGTTTACTTCACTACCAGGCTGGAACAGCCAATTAGACACAGTTTGAAATCGGGCATGGACTGATGTTCCCAGAAGGAAACGCTGATGTTATACGTGATCTTTTTAAATAGCTAATAACACTAATTCACCACAGGTACTCAGGTAATAAACAATGTACAAACACTTATTCCTACAGAAACAGGTCACCAGCCCTGTTCTGGACATCTACTTCCATGAAGACTTGATCTCTCCATAATTATGCCCACCTCACACAATATGTTTTAAAAAATGATGGTCAGCGGGGCACAGGATGGATTGGAGGGTGGTAGATATTCAGGAACAGAGTTGTTGTGCACTGAAAACACTGAAAAAATATAGTGAAAAATCCAGGTATCACCAATTTAAAGTGCACACACACACACACACACACACACACACACACACACACACACACACACACACACACACACACACACACA
>JAOUQZ010000031.1:6092853-6110353 GCA_028564935.1 Neosilurus hyrtlii
GAAAGGGTTGCACTTCCCCTGCAGTGTGTGGGGAACAAGGAAAAACCCTGCCTTGTACATTCTGGTGTTTTTCTTATTCCCAACACAGCTGATGTAGCTATTCATTCATTCATTAATTTCCTAAACAACTTAGTCAAATTTAGTCACGAGCAGGCTGGCGCCCATCTCAGCGATCTCTGGGTGAGGGCAGAGTGCACCCTAGACAGCTTGCCATGCCATCACAGGGCAGAAACACGCTGAAGGCAGTGCAGCCTACTCTTTAAGAAAGTCAGCAATGGTCCTTTTACATGCCTCTTACCACAGACCAGTAATCACTAATCCGCCACCCTACCACCAGGACACCACTGCCCCCCTGATGTAACTAACTTACTAACTATTTAACAGTCCTTCATGACTGAAATGGGTGTTATAGAGTAGGGAAAGCACAAAAATGTGCAGGACATGGGATTGACCAGGACCAGAGTTAGAGTTTCTACTCTAGAACAAACATCTATTGTATATCCGTATGGGAAAAAAAGCTATTGTCCTTTAAGAGGACAAAATAATTTATAATAAACACTTATATTCACATTACTAGGGGCAATTTCGAACAGCCAATTGATCTAATGTGCATGTGTTTGGATTGTGGGAGGAAACCGGATTACCTGGAGAAAACCACACTGATAGGCCCTCGTTGAGCCAGGGACTAAAACCCAGGACCTTCTGGCTGTGACATGCTGACCACTTTGCTGTGCCACCATACAGAGAAATTATACTTGTAAATTATACGGGTCAAGAATTTACTCAATTTCTAATGTAGCCTATTCAAAAAAGGTCAAAAGTCAATTCTTTTACCTGATGTTATGTACCTTTAATATCTAAAACTGGAAGAAAACATTTTTCATTTTAAAGCAACTAAGCCATTTTTGGTTAAAAGTATGTTTTGAAATTTCAGTTAATGTCGCCAAACAAGGCTCTGACCTGGAGTACACTCTTCTCAAACAGTCCACACATGTTACGAGACTTGCTGGCATCCACCATATTACATATATTTTGTCATCATTTGTATTTTATTTGCATTTTGTTTATGCTAATAACATGCGGGGAAAAAAAAGCAAATGGCTTGAGAACAAAAAGTGAACAAAATGTGACTGATTTACGTCTAATTAAAAACACAAACAAAAGTTTACAACTCATTGTTTAATGTTAATGTTGGAAGAAGTAGAACAAGACAAATCTGTGGCACCGTGCAAGAACCAGATAATCCATTTGACCATAACAAAGAGGGTCCAGTGCACTATTGTAGACATTAGACATCATAGTACAATCTATAAAACTGTTAGAACAGTATTAGTTCATTCAAAGGACAATAGGTGCCACTAGCAGTTCAAAGCATAATGATACTTATCAATTCCCATGCAAGAAGCAGATAACCCACAATTTCCAAATGGTGGTGCCCATAAAAAGGCCACACTCAGCAGCAAGAATCTTGTCTTTTAATAATGTTTTAAGGGAGATTGAGAAAGGTAAGTTGAGCAGTTTAACTGTCTATTGTTCGATTGATATTTAGATTGCTTTGATCGACCATAAAACACTGAAAATACGGAAGTAAGGGGCATTTCTGTTTGGAGTTCAGTGTGCGTTATTGGGTTATTGCAGGAAAATTTTTAAATTTCAGAATTATTGTTGTACTACAATGGCCTGGCGAGCTGTACAGGGTGTACTCCGCCATCACCAAGAGTCGGCTGAGATGGGTGCCGGCCTCACCGTAACCCTTATTAGGATTAAGCAGGTCAGAAAATGGATGTATGGCTGGATTATTGTTGTATTCTACTGATTAAATGAAAATCCTGGGGTCGTTATAGATTTGCAATGAAAATCCAAGATCAGGACAAATTTTATTTTACATAAATTTTGCTAAATGTTTTCCCCAAGTTCATTCATTTTCTAAACAGCTCAATCCTAATTAGGGTCAAGGGGAGGCTGGCGCCCATCTCAGCCGACTCTGGGCGAGGGCCATTTCTCAAGTTTTGGTAATTAAAAAAAATAACTTTATAAAAACAAAAACTCATTTTGCTCAAATGGTGCAACGGAACTGAAAAAAAGAAAAGTGTTTTACAAGATTTTTATATATTCTTATGTATTTTGCACTTCAGCCATTACTGCATGGTGTATTCCTACACTTGCACAGTTTTGCACATTTTCTGTTTTGTGATTTTGTGTCGAAGCCGACTGTGCATTAAATATATTTATTCATTCATTTGCCAAACCACTTTATTGTAATAGGGTCACAGGGAGGCTGGATCCCA
The DNA here is from genome assembly GCA_028564935.1 of Neosilurus hyrtlii. NCBI lineage: Eukaryota > Metazoa > Chordata > Actinopteri > Siluriformes > Plotosidae > Neosilurus > Neosilurus hyrtlii. The sequence goes on from JAOUQZ010000031.1 coordinate 6,095,142, forward strand.
GACACTCACAGACACTTCTAGACACTCACACTTAGAGGCAGTTTGGAACAGCCAACCAGCCTAATGTTCGTCCTTGAGATGCGGTAGAAAACCGGAGTACCCAGAGGAAACCCATGAAAGCACAGGGAGAACATGCAACTTCACACAGAAAAGCCCAGGACTCATACCTTGGACCTGCCTGCTATGAGGCAGACGTGCTAACCACTATACCACCATGCTGCCCATATTGAACTTATGCAGCAAAATAAAAATAAAAAATACTAGGAACATGGATAAAAGCAACTGTTAATTTGAACTGATAAAATTACTTAATTTTATGATGTACATTTCTAATTACAAAGCTCACATAGTGAAGGAAATCTTTTCAGGAGGGTTCAGAAGGGGACTGCATCAAAATGAGAAGCCACTGAAACCCCACAGAATAAGCAGCAGTACAGGATTATCAGCTTAGCACTGCTATAACTTACAGAAACAGATGTGTTACTTAAAAGGTAAAGAGAAGCTGAAGAATGGAGGCAGCCTTTATGGCATCATCCTGTGTACCTATGAGATACCAAAAATAGCTAATTTAAAGGCAATGTAAAGGCCTAGAAAATATATAAACAGCTGTAGCATTTAGAAGAAAGCCAGGACTAGGAGAGAAAGAATGGTGGCAGGTAGTGAGCTCAAGAGAAAACAGATTGCAGCAGCTGTGGAATGTCATCGTAAGAGAAACAGACAAGCAGCACAAAATTGAGGAAGTCACTTCCCAAAGTAGCTCGAAATGAGGGTCACTGCTAGGACAAGAGGAAAAAAAAAAAGAAAGAGGGCTAAGGAAAGAATGATAACAGGCTTCAGACTTCCATCAGATGAAGAACTGAAAGTTAGTTTATATATAAGTTAGTTAGCTATAGTAAGTAGGCTATACTTCCTGAACTGTTCTATTCCATTTATACAACAGCAATATGTCTCAACTAACAATTTTTTATTTACATTTACGGCATTTGGCAGATGCCCTGATCAATTTACTTTTTTTTCTTCAACTGAGCAGTTGAGGGTTAAGATCTTTGCTCAAAGCCCCAACCATGGTGGCTTGGTGGTACTTGGGCTTGAACCTCTGACCTCAGGATCAGTAACCCAGAGCCTTAACCAGTTTGGTGTTTCATTTATGGTTCTGGAAGCTCAGTGTGAGTAGAAGTATCCTATATTTTATAGCAGCTATACATATCCTCACTAACCTAAATTCTTTTTTTCTCTCATGAAGCCAATTAGACAGAAAAATGTAGCTTTCCATGTTCTCAAGAAAACAGAAAGCACATAGTCTTCTGTCCTGATGACTTTCCCATGGTGGACAACTTACTGGTTGTTACTGAAATAAACAGCTAAATAAACACAGACTGTGGGTGGCATAGTGGTTAGCACTTCTGCCTCACCACAAGAATTTCCTGGGTTTGAACCCCATACCTGCTGAGGCCACTGCCTGGGACTGCTCCATGTGCTCTGGTTTCCTCCCACAGCCCAAAGACATGGACATTAAACTAAGTGGATATTCTTGATTGCCCCAAGGGATGAATTATCATGTTTGTATTATTGTTTGTATATTTTCTTTTTTCTTTTTTACTTTTTATTTTTTTAAATACTTTTTATTATTTGCTGTCAGATTTGTGTGTAGCAGGAAGACAAGGGGACGCAAATGCAGATTAAAAGTTTTAATAACACAGTTCAAATCAGGATATTTAAAGTTCTTGGTCGAGACTAGTATCCCTGAGTATACACTTGGTCACGATGTCCATGATTTGAGAAAATCTTGATGAGTTCGGGGGGGTTTATGGGATCAAATCATGATGATCTTAAGGGAACTTGATGGACTTGGTGTATTACGATTTGAAGCCAATCGTGATAGAACATGGAAATCATAATAGAGCGCAATACAGCTTTACAGACCTTAACAGACCTTAACAGAGCATAACAGACCTTGATGTGCCACTGTACGGGATCTTGATGAACTTGGAAACATGATTCCTTCAACTTTCATTTCTTGGATGCATGCTGCCTTCTTTTTACACCCAAATTGTGCTCCGAGTGTGCTTACAAATGGAGCGCCAAACTTTTTTTAATCATGGAGATTGCGGATATCATGACCCATTGTAAAACCAGGGCAATGAATGACTCGGAGCAAAACTTGACAATGAGTGAACATCAACAAAGTCATTATATAGTGAGTAAGTTATCAGGTAGTCATGTGGTGCGTGAATCAGAAATCCGCTGACTGTAAGGAGTGCAAAGGGTGATGGGATGTGTAGTGAGAGTCTGACTGCCTGTGTGAATGTGCGGATGATGTGATATTAGCCTGTGATTATATGGTGCAAATCCCCATACCAGTACCTTTGAATTAGCTGAAGTATTTGCAAGTACATTATTGTTAACCCAAGATTTAAACTTATAATCATCGATAGAGTAAGCATTGCCATAATAGAAAATTAGCTTACACTTTCTAAGCAATCAGATTAGAGAATAGGAGAATGAGAGAATTCACAAGCACTGTGGTGTAAATATAAAAGAGGATTGGGAACACAGAACAAAATGATAAATAATTAGGCATTTCAAAGGCAAGAAACAAGAACCAGAGCTTGAATCCTTGAGGTTAGCAAGGCTGAAGGCAGTCCCATGGAGACATGTAATACAGTTAATGGGTGTGAAATGAAGTGTGTAAAATGCTGTTACAACCACCTAAGAGGTAAAATGTATAATATTCAGGTATTACAAGAAATGTCATGAAATCAGGAGCATAAAATAGGATGACTGTTATTCAGGGATATAACCTGCTAAATTTGCCAAGCATACTGTCTGAAATATGCAGAAATTTTCGAGCCGGTTGATAGTGACAGTCGTGCAGTGTGGAGTTTTGCCATTTCACAACTTTAGGGTTCCTGGCCTACTGTTTGTGTTTAGCTTCAAATAGGGTTTCCTCTTTTTTGTCTAGTCTCCTTGTAGGAACATTCGAGTATAAGTGACTTAGCTCTGCTACGTTCTTGTGTATGGCCTTATACGAAGTGTTTCCGGTATAGGCTCCCAATCCACAAACCCTGACTGGTGTAAACTGAGATTTCTATGGTTATGTGGTTCTTGAAGATGAATGGATGAATAAATAAATCATATTCAATTTTTTTTACGGTTTATATGGCAACATTCATTGTGTGCTTAAACAGATGAAACAAAACCCCAGACAGATGAACTGTACTATGTGATAACATCAAAAAAGCTGTCATGGCTAATAAAAGTTAGTGTGACAGCCAGACAGACTGAAAGCAGTCAAAACATGCACTATATTTCTGGATGTAACTATGCAAGGCTTGACTGACAGCAGAGTGGTAAAATATTTAATTGAAAAAAAGACTTGCTTGAGTTTCTCCAGTTTTCTCCAACAGTACAAAGACATGCAGATTAAGTTATCTCGCTAATCTACAGTACACAGCCCAAGGTGAGTGTGAAAGGCTGTCAGTCTGTGTATACTGCTACTAGCGAGAGAGACCATCAAAAGGCAATCAGTCTATCGAGAGTAAAACTCCAAACAAGTAACCTTTCTACGTTTTACTAAAGAAGAAAAATGAAGAATACAACGTTTACTTTACAGTCAAAAGCCTCAGGCTCGGTCAAAAATCTGTGTTGCTCTGTAACTGGTCTTGCTCCAAGTGAACTTACCCAGAAGAAGCGAGTTGAGTTGAGCCTGTGGCTTTTACTGTAAAAGTAAACCTTGTAATCTTTGTTTTTCATCTTTAGTAAAACTATAAGATGAAGTTACTTGTTTGAAATTTTATTCACGTCACACTTTTTGCTTATTTCAGGGTTTCTCTCGCTAGCGACGGCACATTTGGAAACATTCATGGGAGTGCTGCTACAGTATACAACTGTTAATCTGAATGACATACACATAATCGGTTACATCCCTAAAATCAAACACACTAATGACCTTACCTTACCTGCCAATTCATCACAGCAGAAGCAGCCAAATAATAGTGGACACTCAGCTCAACCATTTAACTCATTACAAATATGATCATCCAACCAAACAAATCACTGACCCAGCTTTGACTTCTTTAAAGACCTAAGAACGCATGCCAACTCCCATTTCTATGCCAATCAGTTATAATGAATGCATACACACATGTACACACTTCTCATGCCAACTTTCCAGGTCAATAGGCGAACGTTGGGGGGGCCCTAGCACATCTGCAGTGGGCACAGATATCCACAGGGTCAGAGACAGAAAATAACTCATCTTTCGCCTGTGCAAAAGCAATGCCATCTGGTTCACACACACACACACACACACACACACACACACACACACACACACACACACACACACACACACACACACACACACCTGTGCTCACAGTAAAGGCAGGACTGTGAGAGAGGCTTGCACTGCATGGTCCTCAAATAGCATTTAAACATGAACAGGAAATAAAAGTTGACATTTGGCGTATGCCTCTTATTCTTAGTTACTAATAATGGCCCACTCTTCCCAACATGGGCATGTAAGTAAACATAATCACACATTGTTTCCTCTGTGGAGTTTATGATACATTGCTGTCTTTTTTTTTTTTTTGTGTGAGGGGGTGTGTGTGTGTGTGTGGGGGGGGGGGGGGGGGGGGGGGGGGGGGGGGGGGGGGGGGGGGGGGGGTTACATCATATGGCACATTTAAGCTGGTTGGAGCATGCAGTTTATATTTTCTCAGATAGAAAGCATGTGAACTGTACCTCAAGTGCTTTTGCTCGCTTCTTTAAAAAGTTCTCAATATTCCGTGATGCATTATGCACTAGCCTTCCAGCATGGTTTGTTTCCACAGTATAATATTTCTGATTTTTCATAAAGATCTGCAATGACAATAAAAAAAACACAAGAATGCATTTAATCAGAAAATGATATATTTTTACAGAACCCTGATGTTGAACATCGCCCCATGAAACCCATTACTTTTCATGTGCCATCAGGACAGAAGTGTTTATCCTTCAAGCTTGTAAATGGGATGGGTGTGACATGTTGTTGTTCCAGCATCGTTTTGTGAAAGAACTAGCACCAATACTCAAATATTCTTACAATGGTCTTAAGGCAACAATTTACCAGGGAAGCGGGAAAAAAATAATAAATAAATAAATAAATAAACTGACAGGTGCTTCTGTGAATTGCATGCATAATATATACCACTGACAAGAACAAAGTGTGGAAAAGTTTTTCCACAATGTGCCTTACATTGTGAATGGTAATGTAAAAAGAAATGTAGATTTTTTTTATTTGAGTCACAGTCTACACTTTTTTTTTCTTCCCTAATTTAGTCGTATCCAATTTCCACCCATCAAGTACTGCCTTCCCTATCACACAACCACCACCGACCAGGGAGGGGCATATGCATGCACATGCCCCCTCCGTGACATGCAGTGCTGCCAACTGGCTCTTTACATACTGCTGTGCATGTGCATTGATGATGCCATCCCTCCCTCCCGTCAGCCAATTAGCTCCCATGCACTCCCTGTTGCAAATGGCTGTGGCATCAACCCGAATTCGAACTGGTGATCTCCAATAATCTACATTTTTTTATGAGTATGAATGCCTGGTTATGTGTAAAAGAATGTGTAGTAATAAGTACTGATAGTCAAAAAAAAATCTTCACCTCTATCAGGTTTTTTTCTCCACTGGCTGTTTCAACTAGGGTCATCAGCTCCTGCTGCATCTTATCCACCCACTCTTTTATGCTGCAAAGAAAGACGTATTACATAATCAGTATTTGTAAAAAGTTGCAAAACCACACAAGAACCCACAGACATCATCCTGATATTGTAGTACTGGGATTCACACAAGTGTTTGAGGTCTTTTGTGTAGTACAGAAACATTACGATGAACAAAGTATTTATGAATTTCTTTATTTAGCACAACACCCAACGGATATACACTGTAAATATTCAGAATCAAAAAGCTTAAAGAACACAATAAGAACTTAAAAAAATGAAAGCTAAAGGGCACATCTGCATAATCCAGTTTCTGGTGATATATGTGAGTAATGTGCCATCCAGTATGAAGGGTGAAATCAGGGGCAGGAATTATGAGACTAAAAGCTTTCCTGAACTGAAACCCTTTTTTACCTTTTATATGTATGTTGAACACAAGAAAAAATTCCTAGTTACTGACTGTGAACGGTAGTAAAGTTCATGCAATTGGTTTTAATAATTTTATTATCTGTGCCACTTATCCTCTTTAGCCAATCCCAGCCAACTACACCTTGAACAGGTCATCAATCCATTATAGGGCCAATACACAGACAAACAACCTTTCACAAAAAAAAAATAAAAAAAATAAAAAACACACACATAAGGGTAATCTAGACCAGATAATTAGCCTAATGTAATTGTCATTAGACTGTGGAATGAAACCTGGAGCACCTGGAGGAAACCCATGCAAACATGGGGAGAACATGCAAACTCCACACAGGGATCAAACCGAGGACCTTCTTGCAGTGATGTGAAAATGTGTTGCTTCCTGTAGCTGCTCACATCAGATTTAAAACACTTAAAAGGATAAAAGGATGCCTTCAAAGCCCAAAAATCTTGACTTGTTTCTCTCTTCATCAGGTTAGAAGGAAAACATGCATCTAAATTCTACTCTGTTTTGGCACAGAGAAGGTGAAATTAACTTCCCCTAGATATCTGGACAGCTCAGTCACTGGAAGTCTTCAAATCACGACTGAAGTACTTTTTTTAATATACTATTTTAATTCCACAAGGTAAATTAGGCTCCACATTTAACCCATTCAAAGGGAGCGCGCACAATTGGAGCAGTGGGTAGACACATTGTGGTGCCCATAGAGCAGTTGGGGTCCGCTGTGAAGGTGGAAAAAGAAGAGAGTGCTATTCAATAAACTACACATTTTGCCTGCTGGTTTGGGAATCGAACCAGCAATCTTTCAGTCAATCATGGAAAGAGGATGCAAGGACCTTCTAGTCAAGCATGGGGAGAAAATGCAAGCTCCACACAGAAACGCCCAAGGCTGGAACTCGAACCCAGGATCTTCTCGCCTTGAGGCAGACATGCCAACCACTCCACCACAGTTCTGCCCTAGTATTAGGTTAAAAACAAATCATGTATAACATCAGACCAAACTCTGTTGGCCGGATTTTTTGTGTCCTAGTACACCAGAATCAGAATGTATTCACTGATAGTGGCTTCAAAGCAATTATGCAAATCACACAGGATGAGGGAGTTTGCTAAATGGCATAAATGTTAATGTAAATGACCAGTTTTCCCAAGCCACTACTATATACACATTCTCACAAAGAACAGTCCAAATAACATATTCCCAGGCTTCTCCACTAGTGCATGGAAATTGGTGAACAGGGATCAAAACCTGAGTCTCAGAGTTTTATGGGTTTATTTCTATACTGCACTGCAATCTATTCGGGGACAAAATGTTGTCTTCCAGCTAAGCATCATCCTCTAGATTTATAAAATGGAAAAAAAAATGTGCGTAATTCTCTCTTTCTCTCTCTCTCTCTCTCTCTCTCTCTCTCTCTCTCTCTCTCACACACACACATACACAAACACACTGTGCTTTTTGGTTGATGTATTGATGCTGATGGCCGGAGAGGCTGTTCTTTACATCAAAGTGCCACAGAGGCAAAAGTTCAACAGACCTATTCAAACACATCTGATTGGCTTGGGCACTGTCTGTGAAGGCCAAGACCTCCGTCTAAACAGCAGAATAGGGAACACACACATGGATTGTGCTCAAAATATCAATATGAAAGTGTCTCTAAATTAAATTCTGGATGCCAGCATAGATAACTGAATCCATTTAATTTAAACCGAGCACACTTATTGGATTTGGCTCCCATCACCCTGTTTTTTTTTTTGCCCGCTATTGTTCCCAGTATATTGCGAATAAACTCAAATTATGTGAATATTTTTATTATATGGAAAGTTTTATGGACCACATGCAAGGTTTCTATAATAAAAGTTTAATTTCCTTATGCAAATACAATCTCAGTCAAGCTGTCTTTAACGTTAAATACACATTAATAAGTATGGCAGTAGATATGAGGCGTGATTATGTTGTGATCATGATATGCCTTTCGCTACATTCAATGAGCGACTATTTATACCTGCTATAACGTTAAGGGATTAATATAAAAATTACTATCAACATTCAGGCCCTGTAATAGACTGGTGTCCTGTTCAGGATGTACCCGGCCTCTTGCCAGAAGTCAGCTGGGATTGGATCCAACTTATAGATAATGGATGGATGGAACATTCTGTCAACACTGAGTGCTTTAAGTTAAGTGAATTTGTTAAATTATTTCTCATAATTAAAATACTGGCTGTGTCCAAAACTTCATACTGGTGTACTACTCACTGCACACTAATACCATGAATACACTGTGTACTGCATGTTACTCCCCACCATGGTATACAATATACAATCATTAAAAGTGTGGACGCTGTGTAAAATGTAAATAAAATCAAAAAACAATGACTTGAATGTGCATTAAACCCACGTTTTATTCACAGTGGAACTTAGAAACCACATCAAATGTTGAAACTGAGGAAAATGTACCATTTACAGAACAAAATAAGGTCAGTTTGAATTTGATGGCAGCAACACATCTCAAAAAAAGTTGGCACAGGGGCAACAAAAAGCTGGAAATGTAAGTAGTACTAAAAAGAAACAGCTGGAGGAACATTTTGCAACTTATTTGGTTAACTGGCAACAGGTCAGCAACATGACTGGGTATAAAAAGAACATCTGGGCAGAGGTTCAACCAATCTGCAATGGGAAATAAAATAAAATAAAATAACTGAACACAGGTAACCACTTCTGCATCATTTTTTTTTCTTGAGGGCTGAAACCTATCATGTCTTCATGATTTTTTTTATTTGTTTTAACCATCTGTGAACTATTACACTCATTTAACATGCTTTGTGGTTGTGAGCTTTTTGTTGTAATCACCATTCATTCCTATACAAGCAGTGTGTTTATGATTAAATTACTAAAGCACAAAGAGCACAACTTTTTAAATATATATAACCTTCCCTTTTGCTTACAAAGTACATCAAATTGATACATTTCAATCTGTACTATTCATTCTTTTATTTGGAAAACTGCTTAATCCTATTAGCTGACACTGGGGGAAGGTGGGTTACATTCTGAATAGCTCGCAGACCATGGCAGGGCCAACACATACAACCATTCACACTCACAATCACACCTACAGGCAATTTGGAACAGCCAATAGCCTGATGTGCATGTTATTTGACTGTGGAGGGAAACCAGAGGAAACCCATGCAAGCACGGGGCGAATATGCAAACTCCATACATAAACACCAGAGCTCGGGACTTGAACCCAGGACGTTTTTGCTGTGAGCCTAAAATGCTAACCACTACAGCACCCTGTCACCATAATCTGCACTAAAATATAATTTTTTGCTTTTTTGTTTTAATTTGGCGGTGCATGCCCCTGACCATGAATGAAACAGGTCTGAGTGAGGTCCACCCCCCACTGTCTCACAAAATCCTGTGGGAAATGCTGCACAGACATGGAGCATACATGTCATGTCATTTTCTAAACCGCTTAATCCTAATTAGGGTCGCGGGGAGGCTGGCGCCCATCTCAGCCGACTCCAGGCGAGGGCAGGGTACACCCTGGACAGCTCGCCAGGCCATCGCAGAAACACACTGACGGCTATGCAGCCTACACTTGACGAAAATCAGCAATGGTTCTTTTACATGCCTCTCACCACAGACAGTGAGAGACATGGCCGATAACCCAGTTAGCTGCACTGGGGGGACAGCAGTGAGAACCCGTCGATAGTGGGGCTTGAACCCCCCACCTTGGGATCAGTAATACAGCACCTTACCACCAGGCCACCACTGCCCATGGAGCATACATCCTAAAACTAACCATTTTCAGGTTCGAACTGGGAATCTACAAGACTACCTGATAATATAAGATAAGAAAGTCTTGATTTAATGATGCACACAAGTGGAAATGTAGTTTTTATGGAGGATTAATTTACTTAATTGTGAGTCATACAATCACAGTATCACACAAGTTAAAATTCTGAGAAGCAAATAATATGCAATAGAATATTAATTTAAACCTACACAATTTGTTTTTTTTTATTTTTCATTAAAAACCAACACCTTCCTCCACAAGATAATAGCACACCATCAGGACTTCATAGAAAAACAAAGAGGCATGTGACAAATAGCAAAGATCAAAAGAAATGTGTGAAAATGTCTCTGATGGAGCAAACACAGGCATCCCGTCATTGTCTCACCGGTCCTCCGGAAGCTCTGAAGCACCACACGGGCATGTCAATGCAGGAGGTCTGCCATGGTGAGACTTTGCCAATGTGTATTGTGGCGAAGGTATATTTAAAATCAAGCCTCTGTAGCACTGCACACAATAATTCTACATATGCAGAATGTAATTTGATGAGTACAAAGAAAGCTGCTACTCACCCCCAAAATGCATTGCAAGGGCTGAATATTTCTCCAGGCCCTGGTATTTTTGCAGTCTTGTTTTCTAGACAGTTTTGTCTCACGCTACACCATCTTGATCCAATTAGTATCAATTACTAGCTGGCAAACAGCAAGCCTTTTTCCCAGACTATTTTTGGAACCACCAACGATCCACTTCCTTTCTTAGTCCGCTTTAATAGCAAGGAGGAGCGTTTCCTTTTGTTCTGACTACAATCTTTTCGTTTCAGTGTGAAGAAGATGAAAACACGACTGACTTTGACACACATGCAAGCCCCTTTCCAGACCCTCTATGTGTCTACTTAAAGCCAAACCACTCAAAGCTTTATTGTTGTTTGAGTTTTATCTTGAGCCAGTCTTGTAATGCATTGCTCCTTCCTCAAAACTAGCAGCAGGCATTTTGGGAAAAGGCTTTTTATGTGCAAACACACTGACCATAATGAATTTAATCCAGTACGCGTATGGTTTTACACACACAAACAAACGCCAAAGTCCATTCAACATTGTGTCTTTTTTTTCCGAGCTCTATAATAAACTATTTAATCCTTTTACAACCTGAGGATTACAGCTTAGATAAGGGAGCACAAGATTTGTTTGGCTCCTTTTAATAGCCTGACAATTATGTAGCAGCTGCTGCTCAACATATAAATAGATTGATAGATAGATAGAGAGGTGGATAGATATATGGATAAGTACATTGATCGACTGATAGCCAGATAGATTCATTCATTCATTTTCTGAACCGCTAAATTCTAACTAGTGTTTTGCGGAGAGGCTGGCGCCCATCTCGGCCAACTGTGGACGAGGGCAGAGTATACCCTGGACAGCTTGCCAGAACTAGAGAGATAAATAAAACACAGTGTGAATTACCACTATAAAGGGGGTTCAATCCCACGACCTCTCAATCTTGAGCTCAGCAACCTAACCACTACATGACCAGCCCCATCTATAGGCAGGCACAGTGGTATAGTCATTAAGACATCCAGCTCACAGCAAGAAGGTCCTGGATTTGAGTCCCAGGCTCAGATATTTCTGTATGGAGTTGCATGTTCTCCCTGTGCTTATGTGGGTTTCCTCCGGGCGAGGTCTAGCGAGCTGAAAACTATGGACAACAGTTACCTCAAAATCCACTTTAAAATATTATCACTTCTAGCATGTAACTACAAAAAAAAAGGTCATATTCAATTATAAACAACCCCATTCTAATGTTTGAATTTAAGATGATGTCAAAAATCAATATTTGGTGGAACAACCCTGACATTTTAATTACAGCTTTCATGCATCTCTGATCCACCAGTCCTTCACGTAGCTCTTGGGTAATTTATGCCACTCCCAAAGCAAAAATTCAATCATCTCAGCTTTGTTTGATGATCATTGACCATCCATCTTCCTTTTAATCGCATTACAACTACAACAACACTACTGACCAGGGTGATCATCAACTCCTTCGAATGTCACTAAGCAACCATAGGACGATGACGGTAGCTGGGGAAAAGTGCAAAGCAAGCACGGGTCGAAATGGGTTTCTTCAAGCATGGTGAAAATCAAACAAAATTATAAAAAGCCCTCCATAAATGAGAAACCAGATGAAGTTTTTTTTAAGGACCGGACATTCTTCTTCGGCTTTTCCCTTCATCTGTTCGCCTATTGGTTAGACAGCGACCTGAAGAGACCTACAAGCCACAGTGTCTTGCACCATTTGTGAAATAAGATACTAGATCATTGATGATACGGAGGTAAAAAACACATGAATTAATCCAAGTATTAGTTTATCCTGGAAGAAAACTTGCTTGTTTCTGCACTGACAAGGTTCCCTGACTCTAAGGATTTAACTGTTCCTGCAGAACAGTACTACGTGCCACACAACAAGGTCAATCAAGGTGTGGATGAAGAACCAGAAGATCTAGACCCTATCATTGCCAGCCCAATATCCAGACCTGTACCCAAGTGAAAACCTCTGGCATGTGATCAAGATGAAGACGGATGATCATACGCCAACAAAGCAGAGCCGATTAAATTTTTGTGCCAGGAGTGACATAAAGTCACCCCAGAGCAACGCAAAAGACTGGTGGAGAGCAAGCCAAGACACTTGAAAGCTGTAATAAAAGTATCAGGGTAATTTCACAAAATACTGATTTCTGAAGTCCATTAGTTCAACTCTTGTGCTGTTTAAACTGAATATAATCAGCATTTCTTTGCATTATTCAATATTTTCTGTGGTGACAGTGACTTTTTATGTGGAATTTTGGGAAAATGTCAGTAGTTTATAGAAAGTCAAAAGTGTCGATGTTCCTCAAACACGTACTTAAAATAAAATCAGAGCTCTGAAATGTTTGCATTTATTTTCAGTAAAGAAACAGACATAATATAACTTACTGTATTGTCAATGGTACTTAAAAAACGTATTTCTCCTCAAGAAGAAAGAACATTGACTAAACAAGGAAATTTTCCGCAAGGTACAACTGCACTCAGGGCACGTGAGCACAGATATGACAAGTTCGAGCTCATAGCTTTACGGCATTTGCATTTATAGAGCTTCACGTTTGCATGTTCTATCATGCTTGCGTGGGTTTCCTTTGGGTACACCAGTTTCCTCCCACAGTCCAAAAACATGCACAGTAGGCTGACTGGTGATTCCAAATTGCCCCTCCATATGAGAGTGAGTGTGAATGGTTGTATGTGTGTACATGTGAGCAGTACAGGGTGTACTCTGCCTTTGCCCAGAATTGGCTGAGATGGGCGCCAGCCTCCCCACAACCCTAATTTGGATTAAGCGGCTTAGAAAATGAATGAATGAAAGAATGAATGAATCAATGAATGGAGCTCTGCTATAAATAGTAAAACGCTAGAAACTTAACATTTTGAAGTGGTCTCTTATTTTTCCCCCATGGCTTCATATATATTTGTTAACAAGAAAGGCTCAATTTATATTAGAACAAATAAAAGATGACACCCAAAAACAACCAAAAAAATTAATAATATATACATGCACACACTTTTAATGCCTCCAGGAAAGAAGAATGGCAGAACCCACCTACGTCTGTCTAAAGATATCAGATAAACCCATCAATCATTGCTTGCCACTCTATTTAAAGCATATGCATGGTGGTCTGGGAAAAGTCTTTGGGTTTTCTCAGGATTAAACACGTTTTGACAAAATTGAGTTTTACTTCCACTAATAGACTTTGACATCTGTGGAACATGAAAATTGTTTTATTTATGGTATTCATACTATTCCTTGGCTGTCAGAATGCAAATATAAGGTTTTGTTTAGATTTTTGGATTGTTACATGCCATAGTGTAGAACACATCAAACTAATCAGTTCACTTTGGAATCAGATAGCTACTGGTAAAATGTTTGCAATCCTCCTGTGCTATCACATCACCATCAAAACAGAAAAGAGCACTTCCATACACTGTTTCCTCGCAAGCGCGCGCACACACACACACACACACACACACACACACACACACACACACACACACACACACACACACTCTGCTTTTCAGTTAGCCTGACCACCAACATCTGTGTCTACCTGTGTGTTCTGTCCTTAACCAGCTGGGCTGGAAGATGTGGGACTGAATTGCCTGGCAGTTTATCAGGGGAATAATTACCTGATCCAGCCGGGGCATCCCTGAGGACTTCCTCTCTCATCTCACTTTAATAATAGATCATTACAGAGCAGAAGTCAGAACTAGCATCCGTACCTGCAACAAGCAAGACTAACAACGTGCAGTTGCAACCTAGGAAACATGCTGAGCTACAGCCAGCCAAAGGCATATAAAAGACCATGTTTATTAATGACCCTTAGTCCCAGACATCTCTAGGGGGCTCACAAAGGCAGATTCAATGCAGCAATTCCCCTTTTTTTTTCTTTTTTCACACATTGTGTTTTCTCCTCAGCCTCACCCTAAGTAAATTAAAGACACCATCACACGGACAAAATGCAGGCTGCTATTGATCGGAGCCATTAGTGATGTTATCACACGTATTATTCTCATTCATCAGCTCTTTCCAACCTTCTCTCTCTCTCTCTTTCTCCACTCTTACACAAGCTCTCCCTTTTCACCTGAATGGTAGTCAGAACATCTGGATGTGCAGAGAAAATACATGTAGGACAATGACAAAGCCTATTCAGTTTTATTTGTATTATCTTATGTTTACCGATTAAAAACTCTCTCACTTACTTATCTGCCAAATCATTTACTCCAAATGGGTCACATGGTGGCCTGAGCCCATCTCAGCCAACAGTGGGTGAAGACGCATAATGTGCATGTCTTTGGACTGCAGGAGGAAACCAGAGTACATGAGTTCATGAAGGACACCCACACAAGCATGGGGAGAACATGCCCACAGAAACACCTGAGCCTGGTTCTTCTTGCTGTGAGGTGGACATGCTAAGCACTACTCCACTGTGCTGCCTCAATAAAACTGATTTAGTGAAAGGTTTGATCCAGTCAAACCAGGGCTCCTAATTTTTGCACAAACTGGTTTGTTATAAACCAAGCAGGACTCACCCCGAACAGGTCACTAGATCATTGTAAGGCTAACATGGACACAAATATCTATTCGCAATCACATTGACACCTATAGGCAATTTAGAGTACAAAGTTGACATAATGTGGATGTCTGTGAATTATGGGAGGAAACTAAAGTATGTGGAAGAAATCCAGGGGGGAAAATGCAAACTCCAT